>JABUQX010118187.1:0-15000 GCA_015478945.1 Trachelipus rathkii
CATTTTTTTTGACCTCTTTGTTTAGTTATAATCAGGTTATCCAGCTTTAAACATTTTCTAATAGATTGTTGTCATTTATAGTTCTTATTTGTTAAGAACGTTATTATTTTAGAATATAATGAAGAGAATCGTTTTCCGTTATTATTTTCTTTTAGTTTTTCATTTTAGTAAAAATACTATTCATACGCTCTTTTATATCGTGCGGCTGGACACCTTATTCTAACTTCTAGTCCCAGCCTTTATTTCACTGAGAATTTGTATGTTATTTCCCATTACTTATCATCTCTTTTTGATTATATATTCTTGAAAACTTCGTTATCTTTTATTTTTCGTTTACTCTTTTTAAGAATATTCACCGCCTTTCCTATCTTGACCAGATAACATTTTTTTGGCCATTTTCTTACATTCGTTTCTATAATTTTTCTCTCTATTGCATCTACTCACAGTCTTGGATTTTTTTCTTATTAATGCTTTAACTCATAAAGTATCTTAGAGTAAATCACGTCAAATAGTAAATAAGTATTGTTGTAATTTGAAATCTTTCATATAAGAACTATATTTAATCTATTTTCGTTATATATCTATCTGCCATAATCACTATTGACACTTGCTGGATGCTATGGTTTTCCTGCGTAGGAATTTTTTTCTTAACAGGTTTCATGTAGAGTAAATGCCTCTTTACCCTCTAAATATTTTTTTAACTCTTTTCATTCAATATTGGTAAAACCTTAAAAGCAAACCTTATTGAAACCTATCTCATAACTTTTGGGTTTCTTCCAGATTGAAGTATATACTTTATCAAATACACTATTCCTTTCTGCCTTACCATGTTTGACTACTTGACTACTACTATAGTAACGTTAATAATATATATAATTTTTATAATTATATATTATTATTTATTTATTATATAATTTTATATTACTATTTATTTTATTTATTTTATATTTATATATTATTATATTATTTATTTATATATTATATATATTATATTTATAATTTATATATTATATTATATATTTATTTGTCACAAAGATGTTTTTATGTGATATTATTTAATTCTCCAAGGGATATAATGTAAATAAGTTGGTTTAATATAAACATATTTTCTTTTATACATCAGGAGCGTTACAAACTATAATATTATATAGGTCATCCAAGTGCATTGAATTCTAGAGATTATAGGTATATATAGTGTTCTTATTATATATTGTTCAATAGAGCGTGAGATTATATATACTATATATATTTTATGTAGTTTGCGTATCAGTAGTATATATATTTGTTTTATGTTTTTTAGTGTTATTTTATTTTTTATACTATTTTTGTATTTATATTTTTATAATTTGATAATGGTAACATAATTTACAATTTAATTGCCACTCGGTTTTTATTATTATAGTAGTTGGGTGTTTCGCTTGTGTTTGTATGGTATATATGTTTATTATATATTGAAGCGTAAGAATGCTGAGGACTTTTAGATTCTAAGGTTCTTGGTGCAGAGGGAATATTAAGTCTGCTATTGCTTCGTGTATTTAATGATTTAAGTTCTGGGAATATTTTTATGAGTGCTATAAGATCTTATTTGCTCTGCATATTCTTTCTCCCAGGAATTTTCTGCTCAGTTCTGTTTTAAGATCAAGTCTATCAAATTTCTGGCCACATATATTGAGACTCTTTTAATTGGCTATTTTCGATCATGGAGTTCGATCTGACCTTGGTATCCACTGTTTGAATCTAGCATTTAAAAATTTTTTCATGGGCTATATAGTTATTTATTCTGCTCATTTCGTTCCTGAGTTTGACGCGAATCGGTCGTAATTAGTTTATATTCTGCCTACTCTAGGTATTGTTTTTATATACTTTTTATCTTCATTTTCACTTTCAATTTTACTTCGCTTAGGTTATATATATGCGACATCATCGGATAGCGGATTTACGTTTAGTGATTGGTATTTGATGCATAGTCTTTAAGATCTATATCATATTTTTTTGTAATGGCATCTTGGTATCATTCTATAGATCCGTTCTTCATAAGGATGTTTAATGTCCTGAATTAATTCCTGCACCTCTTTCTCGTAATTTTTGGTTTCTGATCGACTTAGAAATCATATATATCTTATGAAGGTAGAGGTTGCTGAAAAGATAATTGAATTCGTATCAACTTAATTATAGGATTCTGTTGGTATATTGCAACTGTTCTGTTACTGATTTTGAAAGTAGATTCGTATTGCGTTTGCCATTGTGTGGTTAATTCTGCGTAATCTGGGTTGTGTAATTGATAGAATTTATCTCTGTTGATTATTGGATTTTGCACAGTGTGAGTCAATAACTGGTCATATAGAGGTTTGTGAATGATTGAATCTGGGAATCTGAATTCTGTACAGATGATGTATTATTATACTTCATTTCCTCATACTCATTATATGGAATTACAGCAACCTTTGCTTCATTCATGGGGACCATTTCTCTCATTGTATTCAGCGTAGCTATAACTGAATAAGAGTAATTGTGTTATAGGAATAACCGCCTCCTCTCTTCTGTAGTAACTTCTTTTTTATTTTCAGATTTTTTATGTTAAGGGAGAGTTTTTTTTATGATGTTATCTAATAACGATCGTAGCTTTACCTTCTGACGTCTGTTTAAAGGAACATTTCCTTTTATAAGATTTATAATGAAACTTCACATACATCATCTGGATGAATTTCTCATACCTTCATCCTAATCAGTTAGCGTTTATTCAGTATTGGTTTAGTTTTTTAAATTTTTTATATAGAGGTAAATACTTACTTTCGCTACTAGAGTACTCAATTATTCAGGTATGTATACAGTTTCTATCTCTATAGGGAAGAATGTTGGTACGGAGCAACACTCTGTACGTGTTTTGGGGTGAAGTTCGCACATCAAATAACCGTTAGGGATCGAAGTAACCTCTTTATATACTTTTAAGAACGTCTTTCCTTTGAAGGGAAACATTTGAGTTGCCATTACATTAATTTGACTCGCGCTCTTCTCTGTCCAAACAACAGTAAATACTGGGTGTTTTAAAGAAACATTTCGCATATGCTTGCTTTGATGAAAATATTCTGTGTTATGAAAAACAACGAGATATTTTAGATGGTGAGAATAAACTGTGAACGCTATCTGCTTTTTCCAAATTCAATTTGTGCATAAAATCATCTAATACAATAATTTTTATGACCATGTATATTGTCCAATGATCTAATATCGTAATGCCTTCATGAAATTGAATACATCTTTATATTCCTTAAACTTTTCCTGATAAACATTATAAGACCATATTATTTTTTACCGGTAATTATGCTCAAAAAATCTCCATTTCCTTTAAAATATTTAATAATAGAAAGGTTTTACACATCCTGTTGAGCCTGCTAGCAAGACATGTAGCCGGACCTCGGAACGTAAATTTCTCCACTCCATACTCGTCAAGTGATTAAAATGAATAATGAGATTAATTAAAGCAGTAAAAACAGTAAAAGCAGTAAAACAAACCTTATTATCCCCTCTGTTGCTAGCCAATTGAGCTATTGATTTACTTTTTACTGCTTTAATATATATAAAGTATGTTTTTAAATAAAATTTCGTACAATTTTAGTAAAATAAAATGCTTATATAACAGACACCCTGTTCTACCTTTTCTTCTACATTACAATTTTTAAAAATTTATAAAATAAAAAAAGTATTAAAATAAAAATTATAAAGAAAACATAATGTAATAAAATATATGATGTAAAGCAGTAAAAGCAGTAAAGCAGAAAAACAAAAGCCTTACTATTCCCTCTGTTGCTAGGCAATTGAGCTATTGATTTTACTGTTTACTGCTTTAAGGTCTGTAAAGTATAATGTTTTTATAAAAAATGTTTAAGTATGAAGAAAAATGAATGACTCATAAGTATATTTGAAAAGCAATTCTTTGAATAGTTTACATTGAATCATATTTATCGTTTTCGCGCTGTAATATGCGTCCTGGCGGGCCGCACGCGCGGTTTACGCCGAAATATTGCGCCTGCGGGCGCACTCGGGCGGCGGTTACGCGGATATATTGCGCCTGCGGGGCGCACGCGACGGTTTCGCGGCGGGGTTCACCTGCGGACGCGGACCTCGGAAACGTTTGCGTTCTCACTCCCAAATGTGTAACTCTTAGATATATATTCTGTCGGGCTAGATAGTGCCTAGAAAAAGGCAACTCATAGTAGGAAAAGTAGTCTAAGCACTTTATATATATCACCAATTGAATCATCATATCCTTATAAACATAGGGTATGCACCAATTATTGGCTGTTCTATATTCAGAGGTAGGTCTAGAACAGCTAACTCATACTATTGGAATAAGCATCTAGCAACTTATAATATACACCAAATTACGATTCCTCATTACTTATAACCTAAGGGGGTATTGAACCAATTATTAGGGCTTATTCCAGGCTTAGGGGATGTCTAGAAAAGCTGAAAAAGTGCACTTCAGTTGGCATCTATGTGGCAATTTACAGTGGCACTATGTGGCACCAATTAGCACTGTTGTGAACTAACTCTTTGGCACTAATTTGGCAACCTCATTTGGCACTGTTCACACTAGGACACTCACCTGGCACTTCATAGAATCTTCATAGAACACTTAATAGAACACTCCTAGACAATCCTTACGGTGATTGGGAACCATCAAAGTTGAACAGTTAAAGTTGAACCGTCAAAGATGAACCATCAATAAATCTGAGTCCTCAAAGCTGAACCATCAATAATTCTGAGGCATCAATAATGCTGAGCTTCAAAAAATGAGCCTCAAAAGTTGAGGCATAAGTTGAGTCATCAAGCCTGAAGCCATCAAAGTTGAGGCATCAAAGCTGAGGCATCAAGCTCGGGCAATCAAAATTGAGGCAATCAATTAGGTGCCCATCTAAAGCAGAGGCCTTAAAGATATCGAGTGAGTGTGTGTGTGTGTGTGTGTGTGGGTGTGTGTGTGTGTGTGTGTGTGTGTGTGTGTGTGTGTGAGAGAGAGAATGTGTATAGTGTAAGTGTCTATGGGTGTATGTATGTGATAGTGTCTAGGGGTGAGTGTAAGGTCTATGGGTGATGTAAAGTGGGTCTATGGTGGGTGGTGATGTGTGTATAGTTCATAGTGTGTGTGTGGTGTGTTTAGGTGTAGGTGGGTGGGTGTCAATGTACTAGGGTGGGTTGTATGTATCTAAGGGTGGGTGTATATATCTATGGGGGGGTTGGTGGTTGTAAATAAGGGCGGGTGTGTGTGTGATAGGTATGTGGTATGTGTCCTAATGTGTGTGTGTTTTGTGTGTGTGTATGTGTGTAAGTGTCTTTGGGTGGGTGTATGTGTGTATAAGTAGCCTAGCGGGTGTGCGTGTGTGTATAAGTAGCCGTGTGTTTGTGTGTGTAGGTGTGAATGTGTATGGAAATAAAATGAATTCAAGTTAGGACAGATACATACAGGACATGTTCATAAAGGAGCTCAAGTTAGGACAGTTCCCTACAACAGGTACTGCGTCATGTACCTGCATGAGTTCGATTTAATCCCCTTAATTCCTCAACGAACCTTAATGAAAGGTCAATTTCGGGCCTTGATACGGTATCAAAGGTCGAAATATTCAAGGCCAAAACATCAAAAAAGGGGGGGCTACCCCTAAAGGGGGTCAAAGGGGGCCAAAAACTAAGGGGGGACACGTACGACGGTTGCTACGCAACCGTCTGGCGCACCCCAAATACAGCTCAGGAAACAACCTGACAAATAATCGATACAGTATCGATAGCCTAAATATCGATATTTTTAACGATATTTTTTCCACCGATATCCCATCCGTACTACTGACTTTCTCTGTGGTATGCATTGGCATTCCTGGCAAAAGATAAGTGGTAGTGGGCAGCCAACCCAAACTACCACCGTCCCTTAGTCACCTTCTACTACACTCAGGACATACGATGTGGGCAATTCTTTCTTCCCCCACACATAGAGATATAAGGGATAGGGGTGTCTGTAAGATGTTGCCTAGAAGAGGGGTGTGAATATAAGTATTTGTATATGATATGTGGATAAAAGGTGGTGTTTGTAAGATGTTGTCTGGAGGATGAGTGTGCATATGAAGGCAAAAGAGAAAGACGAACCATTAGGCTCTGGAGTATCATACCTATATGCAAAAATGGGAGGTAATTCATCGCTGCGAGTGGTGCGTTATATATACATACTATTATATAATTATATATATATTTAAATATATATATATATATTATATAATATATATATAATTATATATAATATATATTATATAATATATTATATATAATATATATATTATATATTATATTATATATCTATATATTATATATATTATATATATTAATATATATTTATTTATATATATTATTTTATTAGGATAGAGGTGAAAGTAACTCAACGCAAAACGATGAAGATTACCCCCTCCCCCCCCCCAATTGTCATATTGAATGTTGGAATACATCCCATTGACCATTACCGTGTTCAATGGTTCCGCCCATCTTGTGATTCTATATTCCCACAATCTCTTCGTGGCACTTGGAGTGGAGTAGGCTCTCCTCCGTTATCAACACACTACACACACCAAACACACACACGGCTTTTACACACAAACACACATTAAAACTATTTACATGACATTCATATATATATTATTATATATATTAATTATATAATTATATAATATATATATTATTATTATATATTCTATTTATTATATATATATTATATTTATATATATATATATATTATTATTATTTATAAATTATATATAAACAGTGGTTGTACATTAATCCGTAGATTTAAATTGCACTTAAAAGTTTTCATTTCATTTTCTTTTTTGTGTAAAAAATTATTATTATTATTATTATTATTATTATTATTATTATTATTATTATTATTATTATTATAATTATTATTATTATTATTATTATTATTTTTTTATTATATAACCGGGATACAAACTTTTGAATCTATAAATTTTCTCAATTACTTCTATTCCTTTTTTTTTTTTATTTTACTTTTTGTTAGGGACCTTGATGTAATAGTAGGATGCACACGGTTAACATTTGCTAGCTCATTACACATAATATCTATTAACATATATTATGTTATTTATGTATCTATCAGAGATCCTAGCTGAACTTCATCTAAACGTCACTTTTTGAGATCAGTATTGAGGCAAAAGATATTATATATAGAGTGAGAGCTGCACTCTCAGGACCAGAGTTCCTATTAAGAGATGTTAATTTATTTATTTTTCTCTTTTCCATTATATATTAATAATCTTTTCACTATATTTCGTATCATGCTCAGATAATTAACTGTGCTAATGTCTTTCTCAGCACACCCACTCATTAAACGCGCACACACACACAAGATTTCAAACTCAATCTTTACTGGAAAAAATTTCTTCAGTTAAGAAGCAGAGATAATTAAGCTTGAAATCTTTGTATCATTGTTTGTTTATTATGAAAGAAAGCAGTTTCTAGATGAATTATTTTGTTTAATTTTATTTTTGTTTTTTAAATAATTCTTTTTTTTATGGTGATTATATAAGAATTTTTTTTTTTTTTTTTTTTTTAGAAGGAAAAAAAAAATTGCTCTGATAACGACTTAATAAATTATTATAATATATATATATAATATATATATATGGTACTTTATTCTAACTATAAGTCATGCTTGCTAGCATAGTATATTCTCAATATAATAACGATTATTATAGTATATTTTGATCTATCATATCAGCCACTGTAAAAGTTATAGAGCCACCCATCCACAAAATAGACAACGATGGGCCAAGACTCCAATGGAATTAATTTTACAGAAATATATATATATATATAATATATATATTATATATATATATATTATGACTACGCTTTCACGCAGTGACAGTGTATACATAACGTAAGATATACATAAGATCTTGATAGTGAGAACATACGTGCCAGAACCAGGTGATAGGATCGATGATATTATTGTATCCCGCCAGAGTTATAGCAATATATATATCTTCTATATTTATATAAAGCAACCACAAACAAAAACCATTGGTTTTTAAATAAACCAACAATAAACGCAATGGCTCATACGCTGCGCGGCTATATCATATCACAATGATGTGTGGAGTCTTATTATATGGGTTCTTTATTAATTTGTTTTAATAGGAAGGGGCAAAAAGTGCGAGCGAACTCGGGAAACCTGTTATAGTCTATTCTCTGACGGCGCTCTCGCGAACATATATCACTCAACTGGCCACAAATGTGCTGAGAGCGAGCGAGTTCTACCACACAATCTACCCTGTGGGCGTGTATTCTAAATCTTTCTATATATTTTCTCTTAGTGTATAAATCTTGTTATATTATCTTATTATTAAAGAGTGAGTGTGATGAGTTATCTATAATAACGTTCGATAATATATAAAATTAAGTAGGTAATCCATTACACCTGAATCCACCAGATACGAACTCATATCTGAAAAAAGAGTAGACTATTCTTAATTATTGATTACCAAAAAAAAAAAGTCAAAAAATAATGATCCAATTAACCTTAACGATAACATTCTATATCATGTTGTACATCCTGGTATGTCCACAAAGCGTTTCTCTATGAAATATTATCTGTATATATATAATATAACTATATATAATATATATATAGTGATCTTAGGTACACCTACTGCGACCGGTAACAATATGGAGGATATACGGAGCTGAGCTGACTGCGGTATATATATATTTATATTTTAAGTATATGGGTGATTATTAAAAGAGAGAGGAGAGCACGAGACGCCCCACGAGATATGAGGGAGAGATTATATATTATATGATTACTATAATAGACAAGTCCGAAACTGAAATTATCATTAAGACTATAGTATATCTATATATATATATATCTCTAATCTTCTGCTTCATAGAGCGTAGTGTACCCATAGACCGAGCACTTTCACTAACGAGTGCTGTAGCGATATGGCACACACACAATAGTGGAACAGATCACTTTGCGAGAGCCATTAGCACGGATCACGAGTTTGGCTGGAGCACCACCATATATGTTATATATCAACAAACACATGTGGAGAGAGTTCGTCGATCACCAGATGAAAGATCAAACTGCTGCCAGAGCCGTCATCAAATAGGTAACGTTTATCAAATGGTTTAGAAGTTGCTCATACATTTTATACATAAAGTCCACTTCTTTTGAAGAATCTTCTTCTGGAAGTACTGTGGTCTGATTTCTTGGTTTAAAAATATACGCCAATAAGTGAGCTTTCTGTTACTGCCTGATGATACCCTCCTTTTTACTTTTGCTTAAATCTTGTCTGTTGAGTGGTGGTTTAAGCTGTTCTAGCTCCATATTCATAATTTTTCAAATATAACATATCACTTAGTTACAGTCATTGCTCCTAGCTTTGTTGATGCTGTGGCCACACACTTCACACAAAATGAGTTTTATTATAATCTTTTGAAATGTGGCATCGGTGGGTAGAAAATGAAATCCTCAAGAGCTCGAAACAAGAATCATGTTTAAACATGTAAATTTACAAATATATATATATATATATATATATTATATATATATATATATATATATATATATATATATAATTTATATATATATATATATAGTATATATTAGTATATATATATATATAATATATATATATTATATATACTATAATATATATATATATATATAATCATTCTCACAATAATATAAAATCAGCAGAAATTTTTTTATTGCCTTTCAGTTAATCTTCGATTGAAAAATTGAGAAAACCATATAAACATGCTAAAGAAAAACCATTAACTAAATACATTTTTAATTTTTAATGCGTTTTTTTTTTGGTTTTAAACCTTGGTTTTTTTATGTGGTTTAAACATGGTTTAAACCAATGGTTAAACCCAAATGGTTAACCATCCCACCCTACACAATAAGGGAGTTGCCTTGAGTAATAACTCACCGTATATATATATAATATATATAATATAATAATATATATAGTAATATATAATATATATATATATCAGATATAAGATGCTAGCCCCTATATAATACTAAATCGAATATGAGCATAGGTTAGGATGAGCAGCGGAACGGAGGATAGTCACAATAACGTAGGACTAGCTGAAGTCGATTATCGACGAATAATGATAAATTTCTGAATAGGCGAGACATGGTAGACGTACGATAAAATAATATATAATTATTATATAATATACCGTAATATAATACTATTGAGAGAATTTCACCAGGAATATATTTATGAGTGAGGGTGAATGGTATCGAGAGGTATCGTAGATCAGGGAGGAAAATATTTTAACTTAACCACAGGGAACGATGAGATCAAGTTATCGAGGCTGAGAGGAACGTTATAGGGTATTATATGTATCGCCCAATCGAGGTTTGTATTGCGAGCGAGGTCAATAACTAATCGGCAGCTAGCATAAAAAGGGAGACAACGTCAAAACTAAAGGGAGAAGAGCAAACTCTAGAGATCTCGTGAGTACTATAGCAGAGAAAAACTACTACGAATCAGCTATTCGAATCAGGAACTCACTAAAGGCACAGGTGGAGAGAGTGCTAATGACTACTGCTCACTTGCCGAATGGTGATCAAGATCGACTCCAAAGGGCGATATAACATGTTGTCTATCATCCTCTCGAGGTCTCGAGTCCTCTCTCTCTCTCTTCTCGCTCTCTCCATATATATATATATATATATATATATAATATATATATATATATATATATATATATATATATATATATATATATATATATATATATATATATATATATATATTTATTTATATGTGTGTGTGTAATATTAAAAACTTTAACTTTAAAACGTAAACTGTTATATTATGTAGGTAGAATACCCTTGGCATGTATAATATTTTTATTAATTAATACATTTATATAATTTTTCTTTTCACAATATTAAAATTTCTTTAAAACAACTTTAATTTATTTACAAAATATACACAAGTTAATTTAGCTTTCGCCTTACATCATTATCGTAAGGCCTCCTCAGAATCTAAACAAAGGAATATTTTAATGAATACATAATAAAATTGTTTTTTTTTAAAAAAAAATTGGTTGGCTATTTCTTAACTGTCCTTCTTCTTGATGTTACCCAAAATGTTCGAAGTAAGTAATATAACCATAAAATCAATATAATAGAAGAATTAATCAGCATAAATCAGATTTAATTAATGACTCTACTAATTCTGCTTTAACCACTCATCGGTCCGAACATAACCATAAAATCAATATAAAAGAAGCGGCTCCCATTTTATTTTGTAATCACACTAAGAAAAGAAAAATATTAGAGTCAGTTATCATCTATAATTCAAAGAACTTCAACAGGATTCCTGGAGACATAAGACTGGATGATATTCAGAGTTCTATATTACTTACTTCGAACATTTTGGGAAACATCAAGAAGAAGGACAGTTAAGAAATAACCAACCAATTTAAAAAAAAAAAAAAAAAAATTTATTATGTATTCATTAAAATACTTCTTTGTTAAGATTTTGAGGAGGCCTTACGATAATGATGTAAGGCGAAAGCTAAATTAACTTGTGTATATTTTGTAAATAAATTAAAGTTGTTTTAAAGAAATTTTAATATTTTTGAAAGAAAATTATATATTTGTACTCTTTCTTATCAATTTGACTCATGTATGTATTCTCACCTACATTAATATATATATAGGTAGAGTTTGTGCAGAACATCAACATATTATGCCTTTCATTCATATTAATTATGTATATATATTTATATATAATATATATATTATATATATTAATATAATTATATAATATTATGATATATATTATATATATAATAATATTAAATATATATATATATAATATATATATAATTATATATTATTTATAATATATATATATATATATATATATATATTATATATATATATATTATAATATATATAGTTAGCAACCTCTTGCAATAACGGCTACTCGCTTAACGGTGTTTCGCAATAACGGCGCTTTTAACTACTCATAGCTGTACGGAGGAAAATGCATGCATGAACAAACAGACGTTAATCGCCAAAACAGTTGATGCCAAACTTTGATAAGATCGTCAAAGTTAATGCTTGCCATAAATAAATGTCAATTGCAATGTTATAAAGCAACTTCCTCTCGAGAAAAAGAAAGCACTCTATAGACTGACTTTTCTGTTGTCATTTCCTGCAATATAGCACTCATCGCAACCCTCCACTGGAACGTCTGGCCTGCCATCAAACCCCAGATTCTACACCTACTACATCACCATCCCCGTCTGCAAAGCAAATGCGATTGTTTTAGATTCAGATGATGAAGATTAGCTATCCATTATACGGTCGGACGAAGAAGTGTCATCCTCAAAAAAATAAAAATATTTTGTATTTAAAATTTTATATTTCTATTTCTTTTTCAGCTGTAAATAATGTACTGTACGTACTAAATATATATTTAAATTTTAAAGGTAAACATTTGTAAATTTTATTTTCTATCATTGTTTTATAGTTAGTGTTATTTCACACTTAATATATAATTAGTACATAGTACTTAAGTTTTGTTTTACAGGCGACTCGTGAGGCACAAAAAACCTAAATTTCACTTACCGGCGTTAATATATATATATATATATATATATATATATATATTATATATATATATATATAATATTTTATTAATATATATAATATATATATATATATAATATATATATATAATATATTATATATATTATATATATATATATATATATATAATATATATATTAGGGTTATGACGGAAATTTTTTTTCTTGATATGAGGTTTAATGAGTTTTTAGGTACTGATCACATTAAACTTAGTTATTTTGCACAACTATGAAAAAATGTCCCCCACACTGGGGTTTGAAATTTTCAGATATTGCTAATATTTATATTATACTGAGCAAATTACAAATTATTGGTTGCAACAAACCTTATATGTAAATACTTGTCTGTTTTGCATATTTCAATTAGCTCTTCCATCACTTTCACAGCCCTCTCAGCAATCATATTTGAGCGAGGTATATCAAGGGCTGATGGTTCCCGGTTCCAGCGAGTTTTTAGGCACTTTAGGGCACTAGTACACCCCAACTCAGTGATACTGAGATTGGAGGTCGTCATAGTTGTCTCTTTGAATTTCTGGTTAGTGAACCATGTTTCTTGCCACTTGAAATTCCTTGCAGTGTTTAAACAAGAACTTGAAGTCGTCCCCCCAGCCGAGGTTCTCGTTCACATTCACTTCTGTATCTGTCTTGTATCCACATTGTAGTTCCTCGTAGTTTTCTAACCTTTATCGATGAACTTGTAGTTTAGACTCGGTTTGGTGGTAGTTTTAGAAAAACAGTAGTTCAGAACGTGCCTCAATATTCTGACTAAAATGTGATACTGACATCCAATGTATTGAGGCATCTCTAAACCCTTTCCAACTATCACTCTCTATAGTCTTGCAACAAAACCATTTGATCTTCCGGTGTTGAAGGATGTCGTACCACAAGTGATAATTTTAATGGTTGCCCAAGCATCATAGTCAATTATTTTTTTTAGTTCATTATAAACATCCTAAGATCCAATTTTGCACCTGGCCACTCCAAATCTAATATCCCTAGTTGCACTTTTCAATCAGACAACTTGGCAATCAGGTTTTAAGTCTTTTCTCATCAAAGTGAAGACAGAAGTCCTTTTCTTCCTTTCTGAAGTTTTTTGATATCAACCATGTTTTTTTCCAGAAAGTCTCACGACTCCACGCCATACACCTGATTATGTGGGTGTAGGAAGAGGCACACCTTCTTCTGCAATACTTGCACATACTTTAGATGTTTTATGCGTATATAAAAATTGACGAGTCACTAATTTTGGTTTATGGCAGATGCTTTTTTTCTCATGACTGTCTCTGAATCATCAGAGCCGCTCTATGATAGGCTGCTCTGATTATCACTTGAGGTATCAGATACACTTTCCTTATTAGATGTGGTAGCGCTATGCTCATGTGATAGTTTAACATGTCCTGTTTTTTTAGAACAATGAACAGATGAATTTGGTGCAGGCTTATGAGTGGTATACACCATCTTCCCACCTAATTTCATTTGTTTCTGGTAGAGCTCTTTATCCTCTCAACAAAGCCAAGCACCATCAACTTTAGTGATGCCTAAATTTTTTTTCCAAGGCGCGTGTCGTCGGATCCGCTGGAAGCCTGATCGGGTCTTGTGTCGTTGTTCTCTTATATGTGTAACGCGTAACACGGATGTATGGAGCGCTACCGGGATGGCCGCGCTCGCAATGGGCGAAAGGATCATCAGTTAAGCAGCCGGTTGAAGTGTGCGATGGGTGAATCGGACCGAGCCGCCTAGTTGCTTCGGGATTAGCTTAGAGGTGTTACGAGGACCTTGTTTGATAGATTTGGGATAGAATGGGTCTTGGGTTCGTCGTATCATTCTAGAATGAGAGTCTTTTGTGTTCTCTTATCTTGTTGGATTGTTGTGATTGTTTATTCATTGCAGATCTATAATGTCATGAAATTATGGCAAAACGATCGTCGTAACAATGGCTGACTGATAGAGTGGCTGAGTAGTCCGGAATAGAGTTCTCTCAATATAAGGATTAATATTGCAATCGAGTGAAGAATGCGAGGAGCGTGTGTTTTTTCCAAATAACAATATAGAAGTCAATCTACGTCCGAAAGATATATGTCGCTTGTTGACATAGCACCGTGTCCTGTGATGGTGTTGTTCAAAGCATATTTCACCCCACACGCCAGCTGTCAGCCTGAGATGCATAGGTAGATTCCACACATCATAATATAGGGTACATGTGCTCTCGCACAGCTCTCCTGATGTATCTGCATCATATCCTAAAAGAAATGTTTACCGCGAAGTATGTCGCATGCGGGACTGTGATAGATATTAATGTTTCAATTTATCCTTATT
>JABUQX010118187.1:20000-23106 GCA_015478945.1 Trachelipus rathkii
GCCACTTAGGAACCATTTGAATATACAATAATTGTTGTCGTTTATTGGCACAAATATCTTGAATATCTAATAATGTCCGGTTTAAATTACCAGTGTTACCTCCTAGACGCAGAGTGTTGGGCGGAGGCCCGTCGGAAAGGTAGGTGTCCCAAGACACGCCTTCGCTCCTCTTGGGAAACTTAGCTTTCAGAGGTAAAATGATGGTTTCCTTTTAGCGCAATCGTGGTCCTTGAGGTAAACACCCTAGAGTACCGATCTCAAGGTAAGGGTCAAACCGCACTTAAGGACCCATTTTGAAATATACAAATAATTGTTGGGTTAATTGCACAAATATCTTTGAAAATCTAATAATGTCCGGTTAAAAATTACCCAGTGTTGCCGCTGATCCGAGTGTTGGTGGGGAGCCCGTCGGAGGTTAGGTGTCCCAGACACGCCTTCGCTCCTCTTGGAAGCTAAGCTTTCAGAGGTAAAATGATGGGTTTCCTTTAGCCAATCGTGGTCTCGAGGTAACACTCTGGAGGTACATCCAAGGGTAAGGGTTTCAAAACCCACTTAAGGACCATTTGAAATATACAAATAATTGTTTCGCTTTTATTGCACAAATATCTTTGAATATAATATAATGTCCGGTGTAAAAAATTACCCATTTTACCCCCTGACCCCGAGTGTTGGCGGGGAGGGCCGTCGGAGGTTAGGTGTTCCAAGACACCGCCTTCGCTCCTCTTGGGAAGCTAAGCTTTCAGAGGTAAAAATGATGGGTTTCCTTTAGCCAAATCGTGGTCTCGAGGTAACACTCTAGAGTACCATCAAGGGAAAGGGTTCAAACCCACTTAGGAACAATTGAAATATGCAAATCACTGTTGCGTTTATTGCACAAATATCTTTGAATATCTAATAATGTCGGTTAAAAATTACCCAGTGTTGCCCCTGACCCGAGTGTTGGCGGGGAGACCCGTCGGAGGTTAGGTGTCCAAGACACGCCTTCGCTCCTCTTGGGAAGCTAAGCTTTTAGAGGTAAAATGATGGTTTCCTTTTAGCTAATCGTTGTCTGAGGTAACACTCTGGAGTACCATCTCAAGGGTAAGGGTTCAAACCCACTTAGGACCATTTGAAATATACAAATAATTGTTGCGTTTATTGCACAAATATCTTTGAATATCTAATAATGTCCGGTTAAAAATTACCCAGTGTTGCCCCTGACCCGAGTGTTGGCGGGGAGGCCCGTCGGAGGTTAGGTGTCCAAGACACGCCTTCGCTCCTCTTGGGAAGCTAAGCTTTCAGAGGTAAAATGATGGGTTTCCTTTTAGCCAATCGTGGTCTCGAGGTAAAACACTCTGGAGTACCATCTCAAGGTAAGGGTTCACCCCCTAAGGACCATTTTAAATATATATATATATTGTATATAATATATTATATATATATATATATATATATATATATATATATATTTCCTTATTTCCCAAAAATATTTTCAATCCCATTTTTATTTTTATTTATTTTTACAAAAATAAAATAAAAATAAAAATATATTTTTTTTGTTCAGTCTATGTGAGAATATTTCCCATTTGTGATTTCTTTTGTATTTTTTTTTATGTCACTTTCCTTAGGTTACAGTTGCGGTCGAAGGAATAGGTTAAATTTAGATTTATTATTATTATTATTATTATTATTATTATTATTATTATTATTATTATTATTATTATTATTATTATTATTATTATTATTATTATTATTTTATTTTTATTATTAAATTATTAATTATTTTTAATAATTACTTCTTATCCTATTTTTTGTTGGTTTGTTTATTATTTTTATTATATTATTTTTATACTATTATTATTATTTATTATTATTATTATTATTATTATTATTATTATTATTATTATTATTATTATTATTATTATTATTATTATTATTATTATTATTATTATTATTATTATTATTAATTGTTATTATTATATAGGTATAGAAATATTTTAATTAATTATATAATCATTATTATTATTATTATATATTATTATTATTATTATTATTATTATTATTATTATGTATTATTATTATTTTAAAACCGCAGAACCTTTTATTTTCTGGTGTAAATTTAAAACAATGGAAATACTGTTACTTCTATAGTAAATTTAAGTGTAACTTATTGCTACCAAAGGACCATTTATAAAGAGCATCAAAAGAATGAATTTCTCATGTTGGAAGTTGGAAGACGAATTAAAAATAAAGGTTAAAAAAAAGGATGTACAGTGTAATATCATGAATGAAATGCAAAGATATATATTTTCAAGACTTTCGAAAATTAATTTTTCATATATCCTTAAAAAATATTTTATATATATTTCACTTTTAATATTAGAATCTCTCTCTCTCTCTCTCTCTCTCTCTCTCTCTCTCTCTCTCTCTCTCTCTCTCTCTCTCTCTGCTCTCTCTCTCTCTCTCTCTCTTCTCTCTCTCTCTCTCCTCTCTCTCTCGTCTCTCTCCTCTTCTCCTCGTCATTTCTCTCTTTCTCTCTCCTCTCTCTCTCTTCTCTCTCTCCCTTTGATATTTGGAAAATTTGTCTTTTATTCAATACATTGACAAATGATTGATTATAAAGTTAATGGTGGTTAAAGAAAAAGGTGCATAATGGCAAGTAATAAAGCTTAAAAATGAAACTATTTAAAACAATTTAAATTGAAATTTTTAAAATTTTAAAATGAAACTATTTTTAGGCAAATATATTTGTAAATAATTCAGATGATCTGTTCTAAGCTTTGGTAGTTTTAATTTATTATTTTTTTTATAGATATTTCTGAACAATCCCAATTTTAAATATCATTTTTCTTTCTTCCACACGAATTTTTGGTGTACTCTACATTCCTTTGTTTCACAGCTCCTGAAGACGAAAAAAAATTCTAGAACTTTAGGTTTTAATGTATTAGAATAAATAGTTCTAAGTTTTGATTTAAAATTTTTTGGCGGTAATTTAAATTTAAGCTTAAATTTGGTTTAAATTTTTGAATTTTTGCCAAAATGAATTAGATTATAATATAAAAATTATAAATTTGTTCAAAAGAACTTAAATTATATATATATATATAATATATATATATATATATTT
>JABUQX010118188.1:0-19679 GCA_015478945.1 Trachelipus rathkii
ATATATATATATATATATATATATATATATATATATAGATATATATATATATTAGGGGAAAATCTCTTTAAGACCACAGTTGTATGAGAAAAACAAAATAGTATATAATTTTTTTAATAAAATATCGATATATATTTGAATAAGAAAAACTTATTTTCAGTGTGTACATTTTAGATTTAATTAATAAATAGAAAGTTTATTGGAAATTATACGTCCGGCAAGGTTATTGCAACGGAGTCTTATTTCTTTGCTTTACTTCATAGACAATTCCTAGTTTTTTAATTCTGAGAGCATGGATATACGGTTGTGATTTATTTTAAATACGATGTTATTGTACGAAATATCTGAAATATGTTCATATTTATGTATTTATTTTATGTATTTATGCACGGCAAAAATATAATATATATATATATATATATATATATATATATATATATATATATTTATATATATATATATATATATTTATATATATATATATATATATATATATATATATATAACCTAACCTAACCTAACCTAACCAAACCTAACAAATTTAATTAAATGTTAGTATATATATATATATATATATATATATATATATATATATTTATATATATCAATTTATATGTTATATACATATATATATATATATATATATATATATATAAGGCTTCCTTTTTGTAGCAATTTGTTGCCAGAGCTTTGCTCTGTCTGAAACAACTTATCGTACAAGGATCTCGCCTCGCGGATATTTGTGGTTTTAAACCATATATCACCTATATATTATCAACTACCGCGGCTCAACAGGTAGAGCGAAATAGTCGCATAGCAAGGGCCTCGGGTTCGACTCCTAGTCTGGATCCTAGGTAGAAATTACCTAGAGAAATTCCAAGAACTATGCCTGTGAGAAAACATTATATATATATATATATATATATATATATATATATATATATATATATATATATATATATATATAGATAGAGAGAGAGAGAGAGAGAGAGAGAGAGAGAGATATAGATAGTATATATATATATATATATATATATATATATATATATATATATATATATATATATATATATATAGAAGACCAATCTTTCTGTCTGAGTGAAAATTATTCTAAGTCCAGTGCGGGTATTTTGAAGGGTATTTTTGTTTGGGGGGTATTTGGAGGGTAAAATAACAATTATAGGAAAAAAGAATAAACTTTAGTAAGTTCCATATATATATATATATATAGTAGAATAATATATATATATATATATATATATATATATATATATATATATATATATATATATATATATATATATATAGGGAGAGAGTAATTTTTTTTTTAAGAGAATATTTTCTGTCACAAGAGTGGGTAATTTCTCATAGCCTGTCTGGCAACACTGGTTTTATAGCAGAAATCTTAGTTTGAAATTTTACGCCATGGAGGCAGCATGTGTGTTTAGTTGTTAATTTTGTGCAAACTTTGAAGATGAATTTGTATAATTTATTTGACATCTGTAATGATAATAGCAGTTTTCTTGCAATTATAGACTATTGTAAATTTATTTTAGAAGTGAAACGTTGCAAAAAATGTAATTACGAGTATCGCATAAGCAAAATAGTATTTTATTTTTAGGTTAAATTAGAGATACGAAGACGTTGCCGAAGAAAGGAATATCTTTTAGGTTATTTACCCAGTTATGTGTCGGTAACAAAGTTCGAACCAAAAGATGTTTTTTTGTTTTTTTTTTGCAAGCTATTGCAAGAAATTACATTAAACCGTGAGTATGCACTCCTCCTCTCTCTCTCTTCTCTTCATCTTATATATATATATATATATATATATATATATATATATGTATATATATTATATATATTATATATTTATATATATATATATATATATATATATATATATATATATATATATATATATATATATATATATATATATATATATATATATAGATAGATAGATAGATAGATAGATAGATAGATAGATAGATAGATAGATAGATAGATAGATAGATAGATAGATCTGTGTCTACCTAGTTCGGCCCTTTCATAATACATTAGGTTAGGGCAAACTGTGGGCATTTCATAATCTATTAGGTTAGGGCGAACTTGGGGGTTCCATAATCCATTAGGTTAGGTAGTACTTTGGGGCTTCCATGATCCATTAGGTTAGGGCGTACTTGTGGGCCTACATAATCCATTAGGTTAGGGGCTACCAGTTTTCATATAATCCATTAGGTTAGGCTACTTAGTTTATTGTTTAGGTTAGGATAAAGTTTTGTTAGGTAGACACAGATTTATTTTAAATATATATATATATATATATATATATATATATATATATATATATATATATATATATATATATATATATATATATATATATATATATATATATATATATATATATATATATATATATATATATATATATATATATATCGAATTATATCGATATATCCAATACTCGATATATCGATATAGTTCGATATATCGAATATCGAAGCTCAGACGAAAGATTGAATTTTACCATATATATATATATATATATATATATATATATATATATATATATATATATATATATATAAATTAATTTTATATATATATATAAATTTATTGTTATATAGATTATTATTAATATTATATATTACAGTTATAAGATGAAAAAGATATATATATATATATATATATATATATATATATATATATATAAATAAGAAATATATTATATATATATATATATATATATATATATATATATATATATATATATATATAAATATATACAATATAAAGGCGGTAACCATTAGGTCTGAAATTATTTATACTAAAATAACTTATTTAATAATAAAATTATTTACTAAAAATTAATGCCTTAATTCGCTCAATTTTAATTTGAAGATAATTAAAATAATAAAGCAAATTAGATTATATATTAATCGAAATGCTGGAAATATAATAATAATAATATATTATATATATATATATATATATATATAATATTAATACAAATACATATATGTAGTTGCATCATGATAAGAAATATAATATATATAATAATATAATATATATATAATATATTGTTCTTGAAGAATACTTAGGTTTAGTGGCTGTTGGAAACACAAAAGGAGAATTTCTAACAAAGGCAATACTAAGAAGGCTAAAATAAATACTTTTTGAGTGAACAACGATATCATAGTGCTGGAGCAATGAAAATAAGTTTGAGGATTTCAAGCCTTCGAAAATATCTAGCTGCATTGCATGTTCATTGCTGTTAACATTTTTCTAGAGCAGCTATCTCAAAACTTGTACCCCTATAGGTCTATAATATAATATTAATATAATATAATATAATATAAACTTTAATATAATATAATATAATATAATATAATATAATATAATATAATATAATATAATATAATATAATATAATATAATATAATATAATATAATATAATATAATATATAATATAACACAACGACCAGTGAGAAAACCTCGCATTCACGTGATATACACGATCATACACTCGCTAGTGATCAGTGATTCTCTTTTCGACCTTTAGTGTCACTCTATAACTTTACATGGACCCGTACCCAACTTTGGAGACGTACAACACATTACAAACTTTGTCACAGTTAATACAAACTGGGTACTATTTGATGTCACCAGGGCGGACAAGTATTTTGATAGGAAAAATATGAAAGAGGCAAAATGAACAAAACTAACAGGAAAGCGCAAGGCAAAGGCGTGTGGAGAGTTACGATGGATTGTGAAGATTTAGAAAATGATTTTAGAGCAGTTGTTGAAGATTCGAGGAGCTTGAGATTAATCAAAATATTGAACTTTCTTCAAAAACCTCAAATCTTTTTAAGTCTGTAATCATGAATGAGTTGCTTATAAGTTTAATTATGACTACAAATTTATTGTAATTAACTCTTCTGCACAAATATATGTATATGCTGCTCTCTCTCTCTCTCTCTTTTTGTATATATGTATATAATAAAAAGTAACATCTACCACATATATATTCTCTCTCTCTCTCTCTCTCTCTCTCTCTCTCTCTCTCTATATATATCTATATATATCTTATATATATATATATATCATTATTAACAATTGCTCTTAACCATATTGAAAATATGATGTTTTATTGAAAGGTTTTCGCACAAACATTGACGAAAATTTTTCAAATATATTAGAAATTGCAACAGAACATCTGCTGTTTGTTAATTAAATTTTGAGAATGCCGCATTACAGAATCGATATAAAATGAAAAAGATATAGATCAATTTAGCAATTGCTTTACTTGATAATTTTTCACACAAGTTATAGAGAGTAAGTACGTCAGTCATAAATCCATGCTTACCAATCTTATTAAAGTCATTCCATCGATATCTATTAAAAATTATACGGATTTTGTAGATAAATTTGACCTATACAGTCTCATTTGGATTGTTATAAATTTTAGCATCCATCTCACCCACAAAATGTATTCCAGAAGAATATTTTCGCTGATGTGAAAAAAGCTCAAAACATTCTTTCTCAATTCTACAGGAAAGGAGAAAACTAACAGAACTGTTTTCAATGAGTGTTCATCATAGCTACAAAATATAAACGGAGGAAGTTAACAATCATATTACTGTTAAGAGAGCTTGAAGAATGTTTTTATATATAAAATAAAACAATAACACCTTTTATCGCATTTTTAAATTGCTATTAATGATAGAATATTTTACTCCCTTTTGCTCAAGAAAGTATATATATATATATATATATAATATAATATATATATATATGTATATATGCATATATATATAATATAATAATATATATACCTATATAACTATATATAATAAATAATAATATATATATGTATATATATATAATAATAATATGTAATAATATATATATAATAATATAATAATAATATGTAATATATATATATATATATATATTTAATATATATATATATGTAACAACGTTAATAATAATAATAATAATAATAATAATAATAATAATATAATAACATATGTATATATATGTATAATATATATATATATATATATATATGTATATATAATATAATAATATATATATATAATATTAATAATAATAACTAATAATAACATGTTACCAATGTGCCCAAGATTTCTTTCATATTGTCCTTTAATTAGTGGATGTTTTCTTTACGCTTTTCAATATTCCCAATATTAAGAATTCAATGACAGAGGCAAAAGAAGGTTTTTTGCTCTAATATACCATATATACTCTGTAACTTAATATTATATATATATATAAGTCTCAATACCTTATATATATATATATATATATATATATATATATATATATATATATAATATCTCATATATATAGTATATATATATAACATATATATACTCTTTCTTTTCTTTTCTTCTCTCTCTCTCTCTCATGTGCTATTAGTAACATAATATATATATATATATCATATCTATACTTTATATATATATATACTCATGATATAAAAAAAAAAGGTTCAGCTAAGTTTTGCTATGCGATGTTAGGTACTTTATCGATATTACGCCCCGAACTTTGGCTGTGCTGTGTTGCCAAATTTTCTCTGTCTGATGCGCTGTTGCCGTGCTTTCCCAGTATGATGCGT
The DNA here is from genome assembly GCA_015478945.1 of Trachelipus rathkii. NCBI lineage: Eukaryota > Metazoa > Arthropoda > Malacostraca > Isopoda > Trachelipodidae > Trachelipus > Trachelipus rathkii. Next base: position 5,645 of record JABUQX010118188.1, read on the forward strand.
TATTCCTTCGCTCTCATTGGGCATGTTGTAACAACTATGGAATAATAATAATAATAATAATAATAATAATAATAATAATAATAATAATAATAATAATAATAATAATAATAATAATAATAATAATAATAATAATAATAATAATAATAATAATAATAATAATAATTTAATAATAATAATAATAATAATAATAATAATGAAAATGTGTAGTATAGTGTTTGTGTGTGCGTGAGTGTGTTTGTGTGGCGTGTGTGTATTCATTTATGATTATTATTATTATTATTATTATTATTATTATTATTATTATTATTACAGAAGTAGCTGTTAACTATTTTAGATGGTCGATTGGATGTAATTAAATGTGTAAAATGGTCACTGACAAATACATATATTTATATATATATATATAATAATATTATATATATATATATATATATATCTTTCTACTTAACATATATATATATAACTATATATATATATATATATAATATAATATATATATATATATTATATATATATATATACTTTATATATATATATATATATAAAAAATACACATAAATATATATATATATATATATATATATATATATATATATATATATATATATATATATATATATATATATATATATATATATATATATATATATATATATATATATCTCCGATGGGGAAATACCAATGTCTGACAAAATTTCACCGGAGTTGGCAAAATTTAGATTCATGGTCAAATTTAAGGTCAGAAATGTCCCAGTACAAATCGTTTAAAAGTGTGAAAGTTGAGCTAATTTGGAAAAAATAGATGAAGGGATTGTGTTCCAGACTTTACTATCGGAGTACATATAGGACTAAGTATAGTGATTTAATCTAAGGTCAGGGTGTTGAACGGAGAAGAAATGAAACTGTGTAAATGCATGTCACACGAACCCTTCTCAATGGAGAAGTTATGCGACTGGAAAGTTCAGAAGTGCAATGTCCTTTGTAAGAGCGATATTATAAAGAAAATGACGAAACAGATTGACGAGTAGAAATAGACTGGAGATGATTATTAAGAGCAGGAGAGTTGTTAAAACGAAAATCCCTAGACTCCACCTTTTCAATGAGAGCTGTTTAAGTGGAACTACCTCTGATGTATGATTCATATTCTATACAGGGGCGAACAGCACCCCCCCCACCTCTATAAGGAGCAAGCCACTGTGGTGGCGCGAAGAAGTTTTGAACTCTCTCAGAACATTCAACCTCTTAGAGGCTCGTTTGGAAAGAGAAGTAATTTGTTCCATCAATGCTAAATTTCTAGATAAAGAAACCCCAATAATATTAACTACATTCGAAAGTTTGAAATGTGTGTTTTCCAATAAGAGGTTATAGAGGTTAGAGGTGAGAAAATTATGTCGAAAAGTAACATGAAGGAACTGAGGTTTTGAGCATTGAAAACAACATTGTTTTCAATGTCCCAATTAGAATTACAAGGAAGATCAAAGGTTAGTTGATCCAAGATCGCCCTTCCAGCCTGAGTACTTGTTGTTGGGTGGAACACCTTTTAGAATGAGAGGAGTGAGGAAGACTGGAGTCGTCTACATAGGAGTGGACACTGAAAGAAGTAATTGAAAGAAGGTCAGTAATTAAAAATATAAAAAGAGTTGGGATAGGGCAAAGCCCTGAGGAGCACCCCTATTTATAGACTTAAGGGATGAACGGTGGCCGTATAACTGCTGCTATAGAACGACTGGAAAGAAAATCAGGGAGAAGGCGACACAAGGAAGGACATATACCGAAGGAGGGAAGTTTAGAAATCAAAACTTTGTGCCAGCCTTTATCGAATGCTTACCATATGTCTAGCCCCACAGCACAAAATTCACCAAAAGTACCGAAGATCTGAGGACCAAAAATCAGAAGAAGGGAAAGAAGATCGCCAGCAGAAAGTTTTCTACGAAAAACCTACTGACGATCAGAGATAAAATGAAAAGAATTGAGATGTTTCCAAATTTTTCTGTTAAGGATAGATTCAAAAACTTTAGAAGGAACGAAGGTCAATTCACTATTCTGACTGCTTCTCTTTTTGTGATTTCTGCTGACTATTTTTTCCCCAAGTCTTAGCAACGTCACTACTTGTTTCTTTCCCAATATTCGAATTCATATATGCCCTCCAGTAGATTTGTTCATTTCTTTTTTCTTTATGCATCATTATAGGAGAGTTCACTATATCGAAAATAATCACTAGAATTTTAACCAAAATTGCCCAATACCAATCATAAACTTTGCTGCAGATTTTTTTCATTATATCCTACACTTTTTCTGCAGTTTTGTATCCATAAAACACAGGTTTCCCCTACTCGTCATTTGACATCGCACTAGCAGACAATTTCAAAAATTAAATGAAAATAAAAGAAATATTTCAAGGCTCAGCAAGTATTTTTGAAGAGCGCCCACTCTTGAGTATTAATATATAATTAATATTTATTAATATATACTATAGTTAGTATTTATGGGCTAGGGAGTATTATTTTGATTACGAATCTCTAAAAATATACTATCAATCGTATTTATAAATATATATACCCTAGGCCCCTTCATAGATTTACGTACTATAATATATACTATTATGAATGTCACTGTAAAATTTAAATATGTTTATCTTTTATACCTTATTCATTAGTTTTATAGTTAATTAATATATATAATTATAATATAAATTAATATATTATATTTTACTATTATACTATTTAATATATATATAATAATTAATTAATATATTATAAATTATATATATATAATATAATATATATATATTAAATATTATATGTATATATTTAGTATAAATATATATATATATATATATTTAATATATATATATATATATATACTATATAATAATTATATATATATATATTTTATGAATAATCTATAATATATATTTAATATATTTATATATTATAATATATATTAATATAATATTATGAGTTATATATATATTATTATTAGTTAAATTTGGATTTTTATAAAAATTAATTATAAGCTGTTGCTTTAATTTTATTTTAATACATTATCACTCAATTGCGCGTGATGCCATCGTTGCAAGTTTTCTAACCAAAATGATTAACTATATCCCCTAATGAAAATCTGTGCCTACGGTCCATTCTCTATATTTAATTATTTACCCATTAGATCCTAAACAATACGAAAATATGTAGGCTATTTATGTATCCAACCCTATTGAGGAACGTAAATATATATGAAGAGTATTTTTTAATATATATTAATATTTATATTTTAATAAATTCTCTCAATTCTATAGACGATATTATATAGACTATAATATATCTATGATAGAACATAATATACATAATTAATATATTATATATTATATATATTAAAATTCTTTATGAATGCTATCCTTTGAAACTATATCTCACGAAACTTATACACGGAACTTATACACTTAGTGAGTACTTTCGATACCTGCTCTATTTCTGAGTGTTTATCATATTAACTTATTATGTCTCATTATAATATTCTATTATTTATATATCTATTTGATATAAATTCATTTATTATAATAGGCATTAATCAATTTATATTATTTTTGTGAATGCTATAAAAACCGAGTAGTGAAATATAAATAATAAATTAATAATAGCTATTATTTGTTATATATTATTTTGAGAATATATACCTTATTATGCGTGTTGACATTATTAAATATTTATATATAACATATTATAATGCATATATAATAATATATTAATCGCGGTGGTTTCGTAGTAAGATTTTTTGTGACATAGATATTATAAAACAGTAAAAATAGATACACTTAAATGTAGGCAACTAAATATATTTTTAAATATTTAATATATTAATTAATATAATTAATTTATGTTAAATATTATCATTGAAAACATATAATAATTATAATAAACATATATATATTAAATATTAATATATATACTTAATATATATATATTATATAAGTATAATAATATTACTTAAATAATATATATATATAATATATTATACTTATATATAATTATAATATATATATATATTAATTATATTATAAGTATTTTATTATATGTTAATTAATAAATATTATAAATATTTATTATATATATAATTATAAATTATATTATTAATTATATATATAATATTATATTATAATAATATTAACTATTAATATACTATTATATATAACTATATATTAATAAATATAACATATATATTTATATAATATAAACATATATATATTAATATTTAAATTATTATAATTTCTATATATATTAACATATAAAGATTATATAATTAATATATTAATATACTATATATTTAATATAATATATATATCTCAACATACTACAAAAATTGCCGGTGTATTTATAATTACTGAATATATTATAGTTCTTTATATTCATAGTTTATCGTAGTTCAAAGTATATGATAAATTCAAAGTATAGTAGATCATACTAATCATGTCGTTATTATGTTTATTATTAATTATTATTTGAGATTTTATTATTATTTAATTATTATATTATCTTAAAATATTATAATTATTATATATTTTGATTCTAAATTTATATATTTAATTATTATTTATCTTAATTTATTAATATTATTTTTAAGTTATATTATAAATCGAAGCCATCAGTATATATTCCTATATTTAATATATTATTATTATTTTACTAATAAATTATTACATTTTTATATTTATTATTTATTAATTATAAGTAATATTTAAATTATTATTAATAAAGTTTTAATTAATTTAATTATTATAATTTATTATATTTATTAATTAAATACGTTACGTATAAGTTATGTATAGATTAACACTAGCCTGGATTAGTTATATTTTGATTAAACTAACATTCAACTTAGATAATTATACTTATATGCATTACAATAATAATTATTATATATATGACATTTATTGCAATACTATTTTTGATATGTTTGTTTGTTTAGCTGCTGATTAGTTGTATTGTATTATATGTAAATACATCTGATATAATAAACTTTATTATAACTGTTATATTGATATTATATAATAATAAGAATATTTTAAATTATTCTTTAAAAACTTAAAAGATTATTATTTAATAATTGAAATATTTTATTTTTTATATTAATATTTCATATCGTTTTGAGCGCACTATCTTACCTTACAATACCTATAGTCACTTTAATTTATATTACATATGAAAAAAATTTACTAACACAAATATTGAGAATTAAAAGATTACAAATATTAAATTAAAATATATTATATATATTTATTAATATATAGTATATATATTTTTAATATATTATTATATATATTTAATATATATATATTAATATATATATTATATATATTAATAAATTAATATATGATATATATAAATATATATTTAATATTATTAAAATAATATTATATAATATATATATAATTAATAATATATAATATATATAACTACTATATATAATATAATATATATATTTATATATAAAATTATATATTAATTTAATATATAATAATATAGTATATATTAAATAATTATTATAAATATATATATATTAATATATATGTGTGTTATGTGTGTGTGTGTGTGTGATGTGATTGTGTGTGTGATGTATGTGTGTGTGTATGTGTGTTATGGTGTTGTGTGTGTGTGTTTGTGGTATACGTTAAAGTGAAATTAACGCTGTGTTATTTTTTGGTGTATGTTTGTGATGTTAGTATGTGTTTGATTTATGTATTAGTGTGTGCTGTGTGTGTGTGTTATGTGTGTTGATGTGTTTTGGGATTGTGTGTGTGTGTGTAGTATGTGTGTGTGTAGGTGTGATGTGGTAGTATGTGTGTGTGTGTGTGTGTGTCGTGTGTGTTTGTATGTGTGAGATGTGTGATGTATGATGTATGATGTGTGTGGTTTGTGTGTATGTTAGTGTATATCGTGTGTTAGTTAGGTGCTAATAATAGTCAGTTTAACACTCATTTGATATCATGAAATATGTATCACTATGTATATAAAAATGAACATTATAACAAACTAATTAAGAAATAAAAATCACTAAAAAACTAATCTAAATAATTATATATATTTAATTATAATTTGTATAAGTTTCTTCAATTATGATAAAAAATTTATTATTTTCACAAATTATTCTTATAGTAACCTTACAATTATTATATTATTAAGTACTAATTAATAACTGAGATCTGAATATAAGTATAAAAATGAAATAAATATTTTGTCATATTCAACATTATAAAATATAAAAATATGAAACTATATTCAAAATGATAACTAAAGATACATAGCTAACTGCTTTCCTTCAAAAAAAAAGTCTATATATATTATTATATTTTATTATAATATATATTATATTATATATTATTTTATTATATTTTTTTTTATATTATTTTATTTAATTTTATTTTTATATTATGTATATTTGCAATAAAATAAATATACTAAGAAAAGTAGATAATATACTGTAATACAATGTATATAATTATTTATTGCATTATTTACAGAGAAAAATACGAACCAACTATGGGTATCTTCAACTATATATTTATATATATATGTATATAATATATTATATTATATATTATATATATATATTATATAAATATATATATATATATTATATTAATATAATAATATTTAAATATATATATATATTATATATTATTATACCTTCGGTGCAATGAAGAACATTGAGCTATATTAACCTTTTTTTCGGTACTTAAAGTTAGAGTTAGTTAATAGATAATAGATACTTATATATAAATTTTCAGTGCAATAAAAAAGCAATGTTATAAGAAGACAATTACAGAATACGAATCAAACAAAGTTTCCTACCAATTCTCAAAGCATTTAAACTTTATACATCATAAAAATAATTTAATTTTATATATATTATAAAATGGAATTTCATTATGCATATAAAATAAATCGTGATTTTTTTGATATTATTGAGAATTATTATATCTTTAATACAATAATAAAGGTTTTATATATATAATATTATATATTATATATAATTATAAATTAAATAATATATATCATATAATATATATATATATAATATATATATATATAATATAGTATATATAATATATTAATATATTATATATTACTACTTATCATATATATATCCCTCTATATATCTTATAAATTTTATATATAATATACTATCTATATATATATGATATATATATCCCTCATATATAATATATATATCATAGTTATAATTATATATATATAATTATATTATATTATATATATATCTATTACTATATATATATATTGTATTATATTATATAGTATACCTAATTGTATATTTATATATATCTATAATAAAATATATCTATTATCTATATATATATATCTATTATATTATAATATACTATATTAATATATATTATATATTATTATATATTATCATATATATATCTTTATACTACTTATATTATATTATTAGTAATATCTTAAACAAATAACTACATAAAATGTGGGATAGGCTAAAGGAAATTACTTCGCTTCTCCAGGATTGGAATCTCCTATCCGTCTAGTTGCGAAATGAGTGACAATATGCTCGATGCTTTACACGAACTGAGCAGACTATCTCCCTCGATACTCCTAAAAAGTTGAGTTCACGAAGCAGTTCTTTAAAGGCAATCGTAGTCTTCCCCATTCAAAGGCGATTCATTGACCAGGTTGTCGCAGCCTGTCCTATCCCTCAGTTTCTTTAATAAATTATGTAGTCTCATTTAATATATTTGCATAATCATCAACTTATTATTGTAGATCTTAAAACAATCGAACATAAAGTGGGAAGCCGTATTACGAATTGCTGGCTTTCCCCGGGATTATGAACCACCAGCGTGTTCCGAAATGAGGTACAATATGCTCGTTGCTTTACGACTTCCTTTTAATGCCTACTTCTTGGGCGATTTTCGCCAATTGAGTTGTTAAATCCATTTCTACAGAATGCAAATTCCGGACGACAGGCCGCACAAATTTATTGTCACCAAGATGAGATATCAGATATAATAAAACTTGACATTTCCGGAAATTCAGTTAATTAATTTAATTAGAAACATAAAGAATCTCTTCGGCTTAAGGTGTGGCGATCTACTTTGTCGCTAGATCCTCCAAGTATTGGTTACAAGGGTTTCAAATATCTTCATTAAATCTTCAGCAGCAATTACTTCTGATGCATTCTGTAAAACATGAATATCTTCCAGTAAACTATAAAATATCGGAGGACTCTCCAAGTTATTCAGTAGTAGAATATGATTCCTGCAAACAAGTCACATTTAATTAAATCTCCTTGCAACAACGCGTCTCTTCTCGATTCCACAAATATCATCTGTATCATATATATCGTATTCAATAGACAATACACAATTCTTCTCATGTGACTTCAGGTCACGTCCAATATAATTCTTCTTAAGTGACTACAGGTCACGTCTTACTCTGGTCTGAAATACACGCAGGTCCTCTCACAGACGATGAAGTTTTGAATGTGACAATCCACCAAGCCTGACAACAAGTCTTCAGATGATAAATTTTGTATTGAAGAGATCCAAAAACGCGTGAGAATTAATATATCAATATTTATACTCTTCGTAGTATCTCAAGATGTTTCATATGAGGCAAAGTCATCCTATTGATTTTCTTTTTCCGCATAAAATAATTTTTACCTTAATAAAAATTTATTTCTCCATTTTGTAAATAATTTTCAAAATGAATATTATTTTAACAGCTATTTAATTATTGCAAAGTAAAAATTTAGCATGAGTATAATACAATCTTGTCTTTTTCTTTTTCGGATGGAGCTCTAATCTCTGACGCTGATTAATTTCAATTAATGTAACATACATCATAGTCACCCCATTCAGAAGGAAAACAGGGCTTTTAATTTAAGACTAAACATTAATTTTCCATGTTCTTCAACTGGAATTAAAGAATTACCATCCGATGAAACAATATCACCAAGATGAAGATATGATGATGCTTCTTCTAAATAAGTTTTTAATTGCTCCTCCACTTTAATCTTTTCATCCTCTTTAATCGCTAATCCTTCTTTGCGCTTTTTAACTTCTTCCTCTAACTTTCTCTCAAGTTCTTCTTTCTCTTCTTTCATCTCTTCCTTATAATTTACATTCGCTTCTTCGTTGCCAGGCGTTTCGCTCTCCAACTTACTTTTCACTAGCTCTAAGTCACTCAACCCTTTCGATTGTTTGGATTCCATTCCCCCTGAACTTTCTTTGAGAGATTCAGAACCTTCCGAGTAAATCTCCCTTTTCTTTTCACGCAAGATAGTTGTTTCTCTCTCACTTCTCCTTTCATATAGTTGTTCATGGATTCTTTCCTTTTTAACTTTCCCAAGATTTAAATTTCTTTCCTTTTTCGACTCGTCTAAAAGCTTATCTTTAGGTCCTTCCACAGATCCATAATAATCATTTTCAGCTCCCTTTTCAATTTTAGTATCGTTAGTGAAATTAGTCATTGAATCCTCAGTTGTTATATCCATTTCTGCAGATTCCTCTACTGATTCCTTACTCATTGAAGCTTCTTCTAATGAGCCAGTATTATAACTTGGAGAATATGCATGACAAAGATTTTGAATCTTTTCCAAAACTAATTTCGTAACGACAGATATAACCTTCTGACTCAAGATATCTTCTCTATTCCAATCACCGTCTTCAACTGACCTTTCATATAAGCTTTGGTAGTGAAATTTCTCCCGTTCTGATTTCTTTATAACGGATTTGAGGTATTGAATTTCATTTTTCATGTCACTTAATGATCTACACCTGTTTAGCGTCTCACCCTCCATTTGGAGCCCTATAAATCTTTCTTTGGTGACCTCATCATTATCCGGCTGTTGAGTACCTCCAGGTGTAGTGGGTTCTTCATTACATAGATTGATTGTTAGGTTCGCACAAGACGTTATCACACGTCCGTCAGGATCCTCAGCACTCCTCGCGCCTGTAATTTTCCCTATTATTAGGTCATAAATAGCATCATCGAGAGCCAACGTCCAACGTCCAACGTAAAACGGTATGTCGACGTCGATTATTTCTACCGGCACATCCCTAATCGTGTTGTCGATTAGTAGCATCTGTTCTCTTTTCCAGGTCAATTGGTTAGTCGATACGTATTTTCTTTTAACAATGATACCGTCACATCCCGTGTCCCTTAATACATTCCCAACAATCCCGCTGATCTTTCCATTTACTAAAGACATCGTTTTAAGCTGTAACATATATATTTAATTATATTGCTTTTAAACTCTACCATTTATATCTTAATTTATTTTCTTTTAAGCTGTGACATTAATAAATTTACACTATTTTCTAAACTTCTAGTATGTTCCTAACATGATCAGTACACATGTACCCATGAAAATCATAGCAAACAAACATATTCGCATTATAAAACTCTGTTGTATCATTTACGTGCTCACTTGCATAGTATCCTATTTTCATTTAAGCATTAACTTAATTTATTTTTCTTTAAGATAAAATATTTATTTGAATTAATTTTCAAGCTATAGCTTTGATGAATTTTATATTCTTCCTTTTCTTTTAACGTTACCTAAAAATTTTAATAAAATTTATTTCATTATTACATGGTTTTTAAAAATTTAACGTTTCTTTCGTAAAATTTTGTATATGTAACGGTATTTACTGCATTACAAACTCAAATGTTGTTTAGCCATAACATTTGATATGGTAATATCTATCAAAACCTAATAAAATATGATCACATAACTCCTGATCTGTCTAAACCTACTATAATGCGATCAATGCTATGCATTAACAATAGTTCTCGCAAACCTATTAATAGTAACTTATTCTAATATTTGCTGTAGGAGAAGTTTCCTAACCCAACTTTTTTTATCGTATCGATAATAATATATAAACCAATGTTAATTTAACATTAACAAAAGTAATATCTTACAAAACCTAAACATAATTTATTCAGGATATAGCCCTAATTTAATGTACGGATTATGAAATTACTGAAATCAACAAAACCAAGTTTTTAGGGTTATTAAACTAAAGCTAAGCATACAATTATCTGATCTAAGGACTATGACTACGCCAAATATGCTTAAGATAATGAAATATAACGCTAATCATGGACAAGCTGCTCATTAGTATATAAATATAACCTTAACAATACCTGAAACCTAGACCTTGCAACGTAACTTAAGGCATAAAAATATCGTATCTCAACATGATGGAACTATGAATTAGTAATATCTAAGTCTCTCCAAGCACCCAACAATCAATTACTGTTATCATAGAATATTTGTAACTTTAACAAAGTAACTTAAGCATGTATATCCTTAAATCGCATAACCGTACAAAACTTGAACATTACTCAGCATATCCTAACCACACCTAAGGCTGGAATAATCTGCTAACATTAAACAAAGTTCCACAACCTAGCAAAGACACTAACATTTGGAACTTGAGATAAGTTCTTAGCCTATAACCTATTTTCAACTCCACGCAAGTGGGCAAAACTTAACCCTACTCTACTATTTTTCCTATCATATAAGTTATTGCTAAACTAGGTAATAATCTAACAAACGCATTTAACAAAGTTGTCGCAACCTATCATAAAAATACTCAACATTTTGAATATGAATTAATGCTACCAATTAACAAAGTGTCATGCGCTATCAAAGATAAGACACACTTTTGAAACTATGAATAAACTGCGGAGTTTAACAAGTTCTCTACTATATCTTAAAAGTGCTTAAACAAACTTAACCAAACCCTACGTTCCTAACATGTCATTAACAGCTAACATAGTAATATCTGACAAAACCTAACATTTACTAGCACAAAGCTAGCATAAAATGATAGATCTAACCCTACTGAATGCTACAACAATAAATGCAAAACTTTAAACGCATGCTATCAACCTAATCAAGACACGACAGCTTTTCAATATACATTTTTTCAATTTATAGTTAAATAACAAATTTAGCCTTAAGGCAAAATTCCGTACGTGTGTCAAAGTAGTGCATAACTCTGACAATTTCCTTCAAAGATGTCTTGTTATGCCGTAAAAACAACTATATCCTGACACCTAAACAATATTAGCGGTTAACCGAACTCAATAACCCAACTGTTATTATCGTAAGGTCATAAATACACATAAATCCTTAAATACACATCTTTTTCACACCTCAACCCTATAAATTTTCACCCATATTCATTTTTTCATTTATGTTAATTAGCCAAATTTAACAATCAAAATTAGCGACTCTAGCCATTGTAGGTCATAGCTCTGTTATTCTTCGGCTTATTGAGTAGACCCTAAAAACTCTATCTAGCCTAACAATACTGGGTAAACAACCTTACTTTAATAAACCGCAACGTGTATATTCACCCTTAATTCTATCTCACTTCAACTAAATAGTCTTTTTCTAAAGTGATGGCGATAAGAATAAGAAGGGAGTTTTATTGAGTATTACCATCTATTAGGTATATTTATCCTATAAAGAATATATCTCATAGACGGACAATTTATATCTTTTCACCACGAAGGAAGTTCTCCTGGTTTTTGCGCAATCTACTGCGGGGGGTCAAGATTTGCTGATCCCAACGCGCCTAACGGAAATATGGGTATGTTAAAAAGTTATCCTATTTAGCGAATAGGGGAGCGTGGTTTGCTCACTTAAAGGGTCTACACACTCAAGTCGCTCTATTTACTTCCACTATCCACTGAGACGAAACAAGGCGTGAAGAGAGAGGAGCTCGAGACTGAGAAAAAGGAGTTGTAGAGTCACGAATGTAGAAAAACCTCAGCATTACACGGAATATTGTTTGCAAGATTTACGTATCTTGTTAAGGATCAGACAAAATCTTGACCATAACATTGAACAAGACCCCATTCTTTGGAAATACCGATAAGAAGGGATGAGTATCATTCAATGATAATACCTCATAAAAATATTATACGATAACATATTTTACTCAATAATGAAAATTTAAGATAAAATTGGCTTACAAATGATAAGTATAATCATTTGTCTATATAATATAGTTTAATTTTGACTAAAAGGCTTTTAGCAATCCAATGGGAAAAGCGGGGCACTCTCTTTGTATTCCTTTTATGTTATTTATGTTCTCATAAATAGGTAATATGATTCTTGTTAGGACTTTGATTTCTATGTTACGTGTGTTGTTGTGAATTGGATTACTATATATTTTCCTGATCATTCAACCAAAAAGATAACAAACAATTCTCGATCAAGATCTTACAGATAAAAGTAATATGTATATTTTTTGACGTAGATGTGAGTCAGAAATATTCTAAATTATAATCCATCTAACTATACATTCGCATCAAATCAAAATGGCAAGCAGTTGTAGGTCTATCCCCACTCTTAGATAAACGCTGATCCTGATCTGTTTGGCATAATGTACAATAAAAGTCGGTAAATACATATGAGATGCTCTAAGTAATAATTAATTCCAATGAGTAATAATTATCTAATAATAACAAAAATATTCAATACTAAACTAATAAAAATATAATTTAATATCTATATTACTTATCGTATTCGTTAGAGAAGTGTGAACTTGTTTGATCTTTATTAACAGACTAATTCATCAAACCTCCTCACAATGTAATACTAATATCTTGAGGCGAATTTAAGTAAAAACTAAAAATCCTGTTTATTATCTAGTGAGTGATCAAATATATCCTTTAAGGATATTATTGATTTTCTTTATTGACCAACTATTTATTAATCTCAACACTAAGGAAACATTTTTGAATTAATATCCGCTACACCTCTAATAGATAGATCCGGGAACGAGAATCAGCAGTTAAGATATAGACACCAACCTATACATTCTAGAGCGATAAGGAAATATGCCAGATCATAATTGCTATATTCACCATTAAAAATAAACAATCACAAATCCTTTCGCAATTATGAAAGTAGTCTACCTAAGGTAATAAAGATCAGGACACGAAAACGGAGACAATCTTGGCCCTCCAGTATACAGGGT
>JABUQX010118189.1:0-10000 GCA_015478945.1 Trachelipus rathkii
TTCGAAACGTCAAATAATAAAACTACGAATTTTAATCTCATGCTTTGGTCATCCTCTATCATATATAAAATATGAGAGGTTTCCATTAGAACCTACCGTAGTATATGCGAAAGAGTTTATGATATACTATATACCGGTTATATACCTATAATATTATTATATATAATTTATTTATATAATAAATACTTAGAATTTATATATATATATATATATATATATATATATATATATATATACTGTAATATATATTAATATATATATACTAGGTATAGTATATATATATAATAATATATTATATTTATAGTATTAATATATTATTAATATTATATATTATATTATAATTATATATTAGTATATATATATATTATATATATATATATATTATATATATAATATTATATACTATGAAGTAATTTCTCACTATATATATATAATAATATATATAAAGCGAAAAATAATAGAATAACTATTCTAATGTTTTTTTTTAAATGCTGTCAATAATTAATCAATAGTTTGCTGATAATTTTAAAAAATGCCCAGTTTTTGGGCAAGGTGGCCATTTATGAAATGGGCTATAAAAATTGCTGGACAAAATGCCATTTTAATAAATGCCTGCCCACTGGGCATTTGCCCATATAATATTACTATATATATTTAATATATATATAATATAACTATTAAATATATATATATTTAATATATTTATATATATATATATTATATTATATAATATATTTATTATATATATATATATATTATAAATAATAATATATTATTTATAATTATAAATATATATATATATATATATATATATATATAATATAAATAAAAATAATCTAAAATTAGTAGGTTATCACCCCCCCCCCCCAATAAATTTTCTCCTATTACAGGCAAATTGTAAATAAAAAAAAATACATTCTATAAATACTTCCTTATATATATATAGGAGATGGTAAATATATATATAATATATATATATATATATTATATAAGGTATATATATATTATTTAATTTATATATATATAATAATATATATATATATATATATATATATAATATATATATATATATTATAATATATATTATAATTTATATAGTATATATATATTACTTTATAATTAGTATATATATATATATATATTATTATATATATAATATATAATTATAATAAATCAAGGTAACTTTTTTTTATAATCACATTTTGAAAATATTGCTGGAATTGTCGGTGAATAAAAGAAAATCCTGTTTCTAATTACCTTATTGGGCGATATTTTTAAACGTTTTTTCACTCAAATAATATTTCCTGCTCACATCTGAAAATGAAATATGGCTGTGAATATATGTGAGATGCTTTGAATCGTGTTCAATGTTTCCCCTATTCACTTATATAACAGATGATTGGGAATTTTTAGCTTTGTTTACTCATTTCCTACTATTTAAGGAATCCTCTTTCCCAGATAGAAATTATTTTTCCTGGTAAAAAATTTTAATTTCTTTAAGAATTTCACCACTTTTGAAGAGCCACTGATTTTCTTTTTTTACACTTTTTTACACTTTTTTTAGCTTAGCGCTGTCACTTTCACTTCTTCAAACTTATAAAAACTTTGCAGTAATTTCTTTCTTAATCCTCCTGTGATCTTTGAGGTACTTGCAAATCTTAGTTTATTAGTTAAAGATAATTGCACTCGTTTCTGAAAATGGAATCTCATAGTCTGAACCTTCTTCTGTACTGCTATTACTATCATCACTTTCTACTCAATTATTTGCATATTTCTTCAGCTCCATTTTCTACTACATTTCCTTATTTCAATCAGCAAATAAAGGTCAGTTAGAATATCATTTGGGTTCTATAAACCTACAGTATTAAAAACATAAATTAATTGTTTAATGATATTTAGAACTATTCGGAAAAACATATTTTTATTATAAATCAAACTCTAATGCCTTCTTACGCTCTTCTTTATTCTCTGTTGTCATCCTCAGAGTTTGAGAAGAAATATGTGAGAGGAGACCTCAATGAGTTTGAAGAATAATTGATGATATAATTGATTATGCCTTATAGTTTCCGTAAACATGAGAAATGGTTGCAAAACTTATTTAAGAAAATTTTTCAAGTATTGCCATTTATTATAATAAATGGCAAATACTTGCCATTTATTAGCAGTCAAGCTTAAATGATTGATTGTTATATATATTAAAAAAACTTTTTTTTCCAAAGTTTTTTTTCAAACATTCAATTCTTTTTAGAATAAAATATGTGCTATTCCACTTGGTATTTACATCCTTGATGGCATATATGAGTTGGGCTGTGCAAGCATGTAGATCCAAGTCTCATTTTGTATTTCTTTTAAGTTTCAATGTATAAGCTTAAAAACGGAATGTTTGAAATGTGTACAGATATATTCACTACTATTTCTTTGTTTTAAACTACACTGTTTACTTACTCAACAAAATAAATGTGCATCTCTTTATATATTTGAGTAAATGTTTAACGTGAATCCATATAACAGATGCTACAAAACTTGTGTATCCTGCTTAAATCAGCTTCCAAGAGTTCGAGAGGTAGTGCGCTGACTATTGTGCTCCCCACACATCATGGAAGGCAGCACATTGAGATCTTGATGTTAGGGGGGAATAGATATGCTTTTGCAATTATCACGTATTTTCAAAACGTACCAGCGTGATTATACAATTCCTAGAACTGTAAGAACCATTGGGATATGTTATCTTGGGGCAATGGCAGCTAATGACCACCTCAAGTACACTTGTATTATTTACAGAATCTTCACTTTGGTTAAAAGGAAAGTAATTAATCTCAGAAAGTGTGCAAGTTTAAAGAAATAAATTGAGTAAGTTTATCAGATAATTGAATTATTTAGTCATCTCTTCAATAATATAATCAAAGTATTAAACTTATATCTGATCGAGGCCATAAAGATAAGAAAAAACTTTCTAAATCCGAGGCAGAGAAAGCAGGAAAACCGCTTGATGCGGCTCATTATTACGTAACAAATATCGGTGCAACGATAATTTTCTTCTAGGAATTAAGATAATTTTATCTGATTGTAAAGGATGGGCAAAAAAGTTCTATGAATCCCTTCTCTTCTGTGACTGTGAATGGCTGGTTACTCATTGTTGATAAAATTCATATATTTCCTGTGATGATTGGGGTCATTGAAAGCCAAATCCTTTTTTTGGAGAAAATTCTCCTCAAAATCAACTGAATTCTCGCTACTTGGATTATTGTCATCTTTTTGTGGTTTCCCCTGTTCAAGAAAATACAAGACTCTTCCTTTTTACTATTAAAAACTTTTTTGGACTTCCAGATATTCTCTTCAATGTTGATTTTCCATATGTTCATGAAGTGGCATTAAAACTAAATGATGAATAGTGATTAAAGTTATTAATAAAATATTTTTTTTTTTATCATATAATCTTTACGGCTGACAGTGTGAAAGATTCATAAAAATTCCGGTTAGGACTCGAAGTTTATTTTGTGATATCCGGCTAATTCCGGTTGTGGAATGTTAGAAAAATTTCAGTTTTCCGGTCCACCCTTTATAATATAGTATATATATATATATATATATATATATATATATATATATATATATATTAATATATATATATTATATATATATATATATATATATATAATATCTATATATACTATATATTTATTTAATATAATAATACCGTAAAACGGGGTTACTTTGGCCAGTTGGCCACATGTTCATGCTTGCCAAACATTCCAAAAATATCTTTTAAAGAAGTTAATATATACAAATTAATTATCTAATACTAGGGAGTACTCACCAAAAATTTGAGGCCCTTCGCTCTTGTAATAGCGTGCAGGAGATGAAGCCAAATTGGCGGGTTTAGTTACAGTAGTTATTGATGTTAGACTACATGCGTGACCATAACTTAGTTATACCTAGTGATGGGTAAATGCCCTGGCACTTAAGAATTGGGCAAATGCCCTGGGCATTTATCTGGGAGCATTTGTCCAATTTGGGCATTTTAGAGGGCATTTATACTTTATTATATTATATTATATTATATATATTATATATATATATTCTATTAGGGTATAAATTATTGGTTTTGATTATATAGCACCCTTATTATATACCAGATATTTAGTGTAAATTTATATATGTTCTATCTTATTATAATTTATATTCTAGTTATACTACTTCTTATTTGTATTATATTATATATTTATTATATTTATTATTATAAAATATATTGTAATAAATATTTTATTATTGTTGTTCCCTCGTAGAACGTCTTAGGATTTAGGTTAGTTGACCCTTGAAATAATCATTGAATTCTTAAAATTTTTACCTTTGTGAGTAAAAGGTGAATAAGAATAGCAGTATTTTAAATTTTATCCTAAATAATCATGAATAAAATTTGTGTACTATATAATAATGTTATTTACGATAAAGTATATATAACTATATTTAAATATGAACTATTTATTATTATGTTGAGTAATCTATTTTTATTACAATTGAGCATGTAACATAAGTAAATGTATACATCGGTAGTACGGATCTAATCATTGAACAAAAAAAATGTTTTGTTATTGAAAGTTTGGAAAGCGCTCAAAAGCGTGGCGCCCAAATTATTGGAGAAATAATAGGTTACGGCTTTTACATCTAATTGAATAGTCTAAGTTTGTAATATATATCTCATTTTAAAGTTTAATCCAAACGGCCAGGCCGCCGATGAGTTCCAACAAAGTGTAAAGAAGTTAACCCATGGAGTGTTGTGAGATGAGGCGGTTTCCGAATCTGTAGTATTGCATAGCTGCTTTTTGAGAAAAATAACATCGTTATCTGGGCCAATAAATATGCACGTGCTTATTATTCTCTCTATTAGGCTTCACCCAAATATATTGTGCTTCATATGGTTTTAAATTATTCTTTTCAATTCCTCTTTAATCTTGATCACTGCATCCATTGTCGAAAGGCATCTTGGACGATAAATTTAAAATATTATTGACTGTTTTTGTCTACGAACACAGTTTCATCTTAATGTATGCAAAATCCATTTTATTGCACCGAATATCAATTTTTTTCATACGTCATCTTGAACCAATACTAAAATCTGATATTAAAGCAAGTTTTAGCTAAAACATCATTCGATTATTGTCTACCTTATTTCCCTTTCAATTATTTCTTAAATTTCATTTTTTGTGGGTGAGGCCGTCAAATCCATCACCACCAACGTGACGAGCAATTGCAACAATGTTTGCTACTATATCTTCTAGCTAGATTGAAAATCCTTTGAAAAATCTGTCACGTCATTCACTCCCAATAACATTTTATTCTACAGCAAGCGTAAACAGTGTGGTTTAATTTGATCAATTGCCTCCTTAACATAATATTACACAGGATCTGCCAATATTTACAAGAATCTCCTCCAGCTTCATAGATGTTTTTCATATGAAATCCTCATACAAGAATAAATTACAATATCCGTGTGAATGTTCATCTTTATGTCAATATAGCTTTGGAAAACATTTCTCGTATCCACATAACCCTTGACTCTAAGTGAAGAATTGTAATGAAGTATTTGGCTGAACTAATAACAAACTTTCGGACAAATTCTCTATTGGCAGTTTTAAAGCACCTATCTTGGATGACAACGCACTATCATAATGTCAGTATATATAACAACCCTTATTAAATGGCCATTTCCTTTATTTTCAAGGTAAATCTTGACTTCTGAAATAAAACACTTTTGAAACAAGTCTTAAATAATCAACTGTGAACCCAGCCTTTTTATTGGACTGCCAGAAGACTGGCAATAGATTTTTTTTTCCTATCATACAAAGTAGGTTTGCTGACTTATGAAGGAAGCAAGGCTTTATTAAGTGGCCAGCTGCATTGCAGCAAAATAATATTGTCATGCGATCCTTTGCTGCTTTGAAGCCTGGGCCTAGCTTTTCATTTTTAGAATGTATTTGCGATCTGGCATTTTTTTTTCCAGAGAAGCCAGTTTTTTCATGCAGATGAAAAAACTTGTTCAGGCAGTTTAACTTTATCAATCATTTATTTTCATAAAATTCATCTGGAAAAGTTCTTGCGCTTCATTATCTGCGGACGTACGTTTCCTGTCGACGAAATTTTTTAAAGCAAAAAACGCTTTTTTGGAAATATCAAGCCAACCCTGGCCTAAATTTAATACCTTTGTCATTTCCGATTTTTTAAACTTAACATAGAGTAGAGGCCTTGTTTTCTTAACGTTTATTTCGTCGCAAAGGCACTAGTTTCGTTCATGTTTCGAGCCAGAATATATATGCCTGTTCAGTTTTAACCAACGTATCATCTCGGCAAGACGGGCTTGTCATTTGTAGATGCACTAAAAGAATCTTCCAAGTAAGACTGCGTTCTTATTCCTTTTCTTGTTTTAAATTGTTCGAATTGTCGATTCATTTCTCCCGTATTTACATGAAACAGTTGTTTATAGAAAGCCAGCTCTAAATTAAAGTTAAAATTTTTAATTTCCTCTTCGCATCCAGTGATATGCAATCTTATGGTTTTTTTTTTAGAGGGTTGTGGTATGTTTCGTTTCTCAGCTATGATAAAAAATATTTATAAAATACTGTACACACTGTATAAAATTTGTTAATATTTCAGCGAGAGAAGCATATACATTATACAAACGCTATCAATGCGAGTGCAACGAGTTACAGTAAAAAGCCTATTGCAGCAGAGGATCCTTGTGGACTCTAAAGTTATTCGTTTTCTTTCCATTTTAACTGTATTTATTAATTTACATTTTTAATTTATTTTGCAATTTTAAATTTAAATTTTATTATTCTTTTAAACATTTATATGCAGGTTGTCAGAATTTTTCCATTTTATTTTTGGTAACTTAATTTTTCTTTGTATCTTTTACCACCGCTGTATACAAGCCAGCGTCTATAGACTCGTTCTATACGAGGGACGACTGTGGTTTATATATATATATTATATATAGTATATATATATAATTATTATTTATAGTAGTAATATATATATATATATATATATATATATATATATATATGAAGAGGAATGACCAAGCAGGATAATAAATTCATAGTTTTATTAATCGACGTTTCGAACCATAGCCATGGTTCATCATCGGGATACTGAAAGGGCATACATATAATATGAATGAATTTAAATAAAATAAAATAAAAATGACAATAAAAATAAGTAATAAGTGATTAGCATGTAACAAAGAGTAATAAAAAGTATGCTTGAAAACGGTTAAAGTTAAGGTGGGAAATTTAAATTTAGTTAAAACAGTGTAATAATGGGATTGGGGGGGCACTCAAATATAGAAACAATAATGACAATTATTATAATTATTATTATATTAATTATTATTATTATTATTATTGATTTATTCTGTTTATTTATATCAGCATTGTCATTATTGTTTTCTATTATTGAGTTACCCCCAACCCCCCAATCCCATTATTACTACTGTTTTAACTAAATTTAAATTTCCCACCTTAACTTTAACCGTTTTCAAGCTGTCAATATACTTACTTACTGTTTGTTACATTGCTAATCACTTATTACCTTATTTTTATTTTGCATTCTCATTGTTATTTTTATTTTTATTTTTATTTTTTAAATTTCTATTCAAATTATATATTGCCGCTTTCAGTAGTTCTGATGATGTAACCAATGGTATGGTTCGAGAACGTCGAATTATAAAACTACGAATTTTTATCCTGCTTTGGTCATCCTCTTCATATTAAAATTGAGGTCGCCTAGGAAACCAACCTAATATCAAATCTATAATATATATATATATATAATATATTATATAATATATATATATATATATATATATAATAGTATATTATATAATAAATATATATAGATATATATATATGTATTTATATTGTACCCATATACATAATCTTATATATATTATATATGCGAAAAATAAGATAACTATTCTAATGTTTTTTTTTAAATGCTGTCAATAATTAATCAATAGTTTGCTGATAATTTTAGTAAATGCCCAGTTTGGGCAAGGCATTATGAAAATGGGCAAATTGGCCTGGACAAATGCCATTATAAATGCTGCCACTGGGCAATTTGCCAGCGTAACATCAACTAGTTATATATGCAGTGGATGGGTTTGGGGTATCATATATATATATCATAGTTTTTGACTAAGCCAAATTGGCTAAGCATGTGGTGGATGGGTTTGGGTATCATATATAATATCAGTTAGTTTTGGCACTAAGCCAAAATTTGGTGGATTTGTATTACAGTAATTGACAAGCCCTAGGTCTTTGTGGATTTTGCATGGCTTTTGGTTTAGCTGGGTTGACTGGGACAGTCTCGACAGGCCCGTGTGGCTTATTACTGTCTCTATATTCTTAATGTCTTAAGTGTCTAGAAGTGGCTGTGCAGGAGGGGGACAGAAAGGGGTGGCCAAAGTTACCCTTGCTAGTGGGGTAAATTTGACCGGCCTGGCCAAAGTTACCCCACCACTAGAGGATTCAATTTCTTTTAGTTTTTATACCTATGGTCAAAGTTACCCCATCACACTAGGGGATTCAATTTACTGTACATTCGTGAGTTTTTTTTTTTTTTTTTTGCTCATGTACTTTCCTGAGTGTATTTTAGGCCTAACCATGTACGTACTTTCCTCAGCTACTTTCCTGAGGTACTTTCCAAGCCATCGTCTTTCCTGAGGTATTTTCTAGTCTTTCTAGCCCCTAGCTACGTTCGTGTGTACTTTTTGTCTGGTGTACTTTCCTGAGGTACTTTCCAAGCTACTTTCAATGTTTCATGTAAGTTCATGAGGGTTTTTTGACAGCTCATATACTTTCCTGAGTGTATTTTATGCCTAACCATGTACGTACCTACATCACTCAGCTACTTTCCTGAGGTACTTTCTAGGTACTTTCTAAGCCATTGTCTTTCCTGAATCCTGAGGTACTTTCTAGCCTTTCTAACCCCCCAGCTACGCTCGTGTGTACTTTTCATGTCTGGCATACTTTCCTGAGGTACTTTCCAAGCTACTTTCAATGTTTCATGTATGTTTGTGAGGGTTTTTTGAGTGCTCATGTACTTTCCTGAGTGTATTTTATGCCTAACCATGTACATACCTACGTCACTCAGCTACTTTCCAAGCTACTTTCAATGTTTCATGTACTTTCCTGAGTGTATTTTAGGCCTAACAATGTATGTACATATGTACATCATCACCCAGCTACTTTACAGCTACTTTCAATGTTTCAAGTACTTTCCTGAGTGTATTTTAGGCCCAACCATGTATGTACATACGTATGTCATCAACCAGCTACTTTACAGCTACTTTTAATGTTTCATGTACTTTTCTGTGTGTATTTTAGACCTAACCATGTATGTGCAAATGTACGTCATCACCCAGCTACTTTCAATGTTTCATGTACTTTCCTGAGTGTATTTTGTCTAACCATGTATGTACATTTACCAGAGAACATTTAAAAGTCACCCCTCAAACTGGCCAAAGTTACCTCAATAACCAAAAATATGCCTGGTCAAAGTTACCTTATAAACTTTCCATGTTAATAAAATTTCACATTTTGCAAATATTTAAAATTTTTAACTTTATTAGTATTCCTAAGCCCTTTCTTAATTCATGTGTCACAAAAATTTTTTATAACTCTGATAATTGCTAATAAATTTATTTAGAATTGTAGAAGATGTTTCTATAGTTTACTAAGGACCCTAAATGTGTATGAGAGCATATTTTACAAAAAATAAAAAAATTATGTGGTTATAGAGAGAAATTTAAGAATGGGCGAAAAATTGCCAAAGTCACCCCATATGACAAAGTAACCCCAGTTACGGTATATATATATATATGATATATATATAATATATACTATATTATATAATATATATATATATATATATATAATATATATATATATATATATATATATATATATATATATATATATTTTATATATATATAATTACTATT
>JABUQX010118189.1:15000-27500 GCA_015478945.1 Trachelipus rathkii
AAGTATTATTTATTTGTATCTTTGTTATAATTCTCATTATAATGTAAACCTTGATATGGCTTTAGTTCTCTTAGTGTGAAGATGTACTAGTTTGATCACTGCTGTTGATATTTGTTGTGTTTGCTTAGTTTTAACTATCAGTTTTTATTCAGTGGCTAATTGTTCTTATTAATCATATGAGGTAGTTTTACAAATTTAAATTGGTAATTTAATATTTTTAACGACATGAAACAATAATTTTTACAATAAGTATGTTTAAAGGTTTTAATTTTTTTCACCGATCTGATTTAGTTTGTTTTAGCCTATAGTACAGTTAGATGTTAGGAAAAAAATTAAGTATTGAGTTTTTCTTGTTAGGTTATGGGTTTTAATTACTGAATTTCCTTTACTACATTTTTTTTATCGGTTTGTATTTACTTTCGGGTTTATTTTAATAAAGGATTTGTGCAATGGTAAGGTAGCGAGGGGGGGTAGGAGAGGGGTGAGGATGGGAGTAGAGGTAAGTTTTCTATATAGTTTGGTAAAGTCCATAACCTTCGTGCTAATCTCGAATCAGTTAATCAAAATCTTTCTACCTCGTTCAAATATCTTACTTCTGTCTGAGACCCAACTAGCAAGGAATTCTTTCCCTAGTAACCTAAATATCTCTAACTATAACTTACTTTGCAATTTCCGTCTGAATAATTATAAACACTTCTGTAACACATCTCGAAAATCTTGAATCTCCTAATTTCGATGCTCTTTGGCTTAAAATCTTTCTTCTTATTAATACCATTATCTTGTGTTTCTGTTGCTGACCCCTAAAGGAACAGATTTTCCAGCTCCTTTTGAATATCTTACCTCATTCAGTATTCTTAACAATCTGGAACAGTTAATTAGGTAACCTACACATATTCAAGATCGGTATAATCAATTTTTAAACACGCTTGACTTACGCTTCACCACTACTCTTTCTCATTATAATTATACCATGTTCCCACCTATCGATAACTCTGACCACAATCTTATATCTCCATGGCATAAATCTTTCTCTCCAGCAACTCAGCCCTGTCCATAAGAGAACAACCATTGGAATAAATCCTGCTTTGGCTCGGTGGATACCTCTGTGTCTGCTGAAAAGATAGGGGCCGTGACCAACGAAGTAATGAGCAGGTTCAATCTATCTTCAGCTAAATCATTTTTCCTCAAAATCCATGGTTCGATGGCGCCTGTTTTCGTGCCATTCAGGAGGGACACAATGCTCATCGAGCTTGAAAAGCTCACATTCTCCTATCATTCTTTCTAATTTTCATTCTGTATGGAATTGTTGAAGGGATATTATTCGACAGTCTAAGCGTGCTTTCACCCAATGAAAGTGCGCTGACCTTCTAGGTTCACTTACTCATATAAATTTGTGACCACTTGCCAAAAATATCTTCAATAACTTCTGTAAATCTGCCTTTCCTTCTCTTTTTTTGTTTTGAAGGGGCAGTTTCTAACACTCCTTCTGAAAAGACTAATCTTTTTGGCCACCTATTTTCATCTAATTCCACCTTAAAGAATTCCGGCACCACTCCTACTTCTCGTTTTCCTCTCAGGTACCTGTATCTTTACCGGTTCTTACTCATAATCGGGTGCATGAGATCCTGAGTTTTAAGAACATCAGGAAGGTTAGTGGCTCGGATAACATTCATCCCCGTGTTTTGAGGAAGTGTGCTTCTGAGTTGGTGCGTGTCCTCGTTCAACTCTACTCTCTATGCCATAATACTAATACTTTTCTTCTGTGCTGGAAGCGCGCATATTTCAGTCAATATGGATAACCTCTCTAACCCTTCTAACTATTGTCATGTAGCTCTAACTTGTATTCTTTTTAAAATTTTTGAAATGCTCCTTAACTATCATTTAATGGATAATCTGGAATCTTGTTCCTTCTTTCAGATCATCAGTGAGGCTTTCGCCGCTCGAGGTCAACTGGTGACACAATTTCCTACATCACTGATCCATTGTCTTTTACCCTTAGGGACTAAGGGGAGTCTTGAGTGGTGATGCTTGACATGTCCAAAACTTTTGACAGGGTATGGCAAGCAGCACTACTTTCTAAGCTCCCTTTCTTTGGGTTTCCTCCTTCTCTTTGCATACTCATGTCTAGCTTTCTTTCAGATCGTTTCATACGGCTCTTGTTGATGGAGCGAGCTCTTCCTCATGTCGTCTTAATTGAGGTGTTGCTCAATGTTCTGTCCTATCTCCAACTTTATTCTTACTTTCATCAACGATCTTCCCCCCCCCTTTTACACAGCCTGCCAAATCTCTCTACCAAGTTTCTCAAACTTTTTTCAGATTCCATATACTAAAACAATTCATCTACGTTCAAAAAGCAGGACACCCTCCACATTCTTCCATTCTCCATCAATCAAAAACCTTTCCATACCACCCTTTCCTTTAATTCATTCAACCTCATCCATATACAAATTAAATAGTCATGGTGACATAACATATACCTGCTTCACTTCACTATTAATATTAAACCATTCATTTTCCACTCCATTTATTATTATACAAGCTTCACTGTCGCCATACACAATTTTGATTCCATTCAGAAGGCTGCCACCAATACAATATATCACTAACACCTACCACAGAGCTTCCCTATAAATTCTGTCTACATCTGTTGCAAGACCATTGCAAACCACTCGAATTAGTCGACCCGGATCTTGACATCGATTTTAAAGTCAGGGGTCTCATGTGAGAAGTTGATTTACTCATCTTCCAACACTTCTAGATTCACCTTGTTCTTCATCAATAAGTTTCTCGGCCACTCGACCCACTTTTTCAGCAAAAAATACAAGTGTATATCTTCCTAACAACACTCAATTAGTTTGTTCCTTTTATAGTTCCTACAGTTCCTCTTACCTCCCATAATATTATATTTGGATTTATATTTTGATTATTACTGTTCTCCTCCAATCCTGCTGAACTATACTCTCCGCAAGAAATTGTCAGTTACATCGTGGAATCTTTTCAATCATATTTCGATTCCTTATCTTGATCATTTCATCATTAATATAATCTATGCCTACATTACAATTTATTCTTTTAACTTCTTATTCTACCTATTATCTCCTCCTTACTAATTACTAATCCAAAATACTTACTTCACTTAACTTCGTCAAACTATAACAGCACTACAAATCATTTACTTCATTGACTTATAATTGGTATATATAAGATTTTCGAAGTGTTGCCTACACACTCTTCTCACATCAATTAATTATAATCATCGAATCCTCCCCTATTCAATATTCTTCTGAAGATTTCAATATCATTCTTTCATTACTTTCATTCGATCCAGTAAGAGTGTTACCTATGCTTTTAAAAGTCCATATCTTCTTCCTGTACGATACAGTTACATTTACGATCTATTTTTCCTGTTACAATTGTAAACCTTTTAGTTTCGTTTTTCCCTCCTTGATAAATTTGCATGCACTTTCTTTCCGAGACATATAATTGGCTTTTTAACCATTCAAGCCTCGCCCTCTATTTTTACTTTAACAACTTGCATATCTTTTTCATTTCATCACTCCTATTGACATTCTTATGCATACTTTAGCAATCAAATATTCTCATGTAACCTACTACAAGGTTTCCCATTATTTGCAACTAGATCTCTTCAATTTATTCTTTGTTTCACATTCAACTGCTTTACTTTCGCCAATCGTCTTGCAAGACATTCGGTATATTACCCTGTTTCACTTTAACTGTATCATCTTAAACATTCAACTTTTAGCGCTCATCAAGTATTTTCTTCTCGTGAATGTCCCACGAACATTAATTTAATAATGCAACATTATGATCAGTATTACAACCCACCATCCATCATGATTACATCCATCAACATTACTTCGACATCACGCATTTACAACCACAAATAGTCCATAGCTTCAAGTTCACAACGATAGCATCGTGTCTACAAAAAAAACCTGAGTTATACTTGTATGAATACTCTGTGCTAAAAGAATTTAATATTTACACACATAATATATGATCATCACAGAAAGTGAACCTAATAAAATATAGGTCAATTTTATCCCGCAACTCTAGTAAAAGGCACAATAGTATATTGGTCAACGTTTCTAAGTCACCTATTCAGCCATCAAGGTTGAGAAAACTAATCAGTCGAAACTCGTAATCTCACCTTGCAAAACATCCTTCCAATTATCCAGAAAGTAAAATCTCCTCGACATTATCCTCAGGTGGACATTTTTTAAGTGCACACTCACCATTTAACTTATCCTCAAACTCACACATAAACAACTCAGCATAGCTCTGTGCACAAATACTCATCAGAATCGCCACACCTCTCTGCGTCTCTCGATTCTTTCTTCACTCCAGCACAAACCCAATTATAATCGTCCAGCACCAATTGTCATCCCGCTTCTTCATATTTTCCGTGCATGCAAGGAATGCAATTAACGCCTATTCTTATAATACATTCTATCAATCTCTTTTCTTCTAAATTACATGTACTCAAGTGACGATTCAAGGACAATTCGGTGTCGTTAGATTCCCGAAAATAGATAAGATGAACAGTGGTACAATCAGACTACACTATCCTTTTTAGTTGCCCCACACTGCGATAAGAGTACGGGGATAATATATAGTTATTATAGCTCATTATAATTTTGTTTAAGTATATGTACATAATAGTAGATAACATTTATACTATATAGTATATACTATATAACATTATATATATATATATACTATATATATATTATATATATAGTATTACTATAATATTATATATATATATAATATGTTAATATATATGTTTATGTGTGTGTGTGTGTGTGGCTTAAATATAAATCTAAAACTATAATATTCATAATAAGGTATATATAATGCTGTGATAAGTTTTTCATAATCTAGTTTATAATACAAAAATCGTCTTTTCTTTGATAGGGAATTTTCCGTTTTATATCGTTATTATATAAATATAAAGCCTCGAGTCTTAACTTAGCCACATCGTTATACTTTTAGCAATCATATGTCTATTATATTATCATGACTAATCAGGTAATACATAAGGCGTGTAAAGTTCATGCTGCCGTAATCAGGGACTATGGGGTAGATTCAAAACTTATAAGAATATAGTAAAAGCGAGGCAACAGTGAAACCGTAATCTTAGGATCGGATACTCGTGGTGCGCAGAGATCGTATAGAAGCTTGCTAGAGGAGAAATTCTGTCGTTTCGACGATCAACATGTTTCATTACTTGATGGTGATAATGCTCTGTAAGGCTAACGAGGTGTATGTCACACCAAAGGGAGTGTCAATGGCAGAGAGGTAAGTCAAGAACACACATTATACAATCCCAAAGAAAGCTCAAACGCGCTTTGCACTCTCTCAAAGGGACAACAGAAATTTGTATCAGTTATTATAAGGAGGTGAAGAGAGAGTGAGAGTGTAGAATGGAAATTTGAAATGAAACTAGAGTATTTAATTTTCCTCGAGCAATCCAGCGTGAAACAATCACTTAATTTGTCATCCATCCGTAAACATCGTTATAAAGTATTAATTACGAAATAACATACAAGAAGAGTCTTCGCTATTCCACAGAACTATCCCATTATTCATTTTACCTCACTTAAGGTGATCTCTTAACATCAGGCTATTCATATTTACGAGACTCCAGTCGTTTGTTACTATAGTTTTGGTGGCTCCAGGTAACCAGTGACATACCAAGCTTCCTCCTTTCCTGATCGGTGGGCGCTGTCACTCAAGCTAATTATTAACAAAAAAGTTGGGTGATACGTTCAAGCTCAAGTGACTAATAGTGCTCATAAATCATAATACCTCGTGCTCAAGTGTAAGCGACTCATCCCATGAAAAAAAAAAGCATTAAACTAAAGTCTTAGTGCGGTTGTTCACGCCCCATAGCTGCTTATATTCACCTTACATTATACTATCTATCTGAATTACGTCCCTTACCCATCTCGTTTTTTAAAACCAGTACAATCGTCAGCACAAGGCATCGACTAATGACCTCCTCCCTAAAATACATATTCCTTCTTGCCCTTCACACTCGGTCAATAAAATAAATAATAATATGAGATAATGTTAATAGAAACGGGCTGAAGAACAAAGACTTTTAACATGTCAGCCATAAAAATAAATCCCTCCCTTGATTATAGACCGTATAGGGTAGGGAAAGTCAGGTACTTAGCGTGCAAAAGGCATCTGCGAATAACTGGAAGTTCTCCTTTCTCTCACATCTTCCTATTATGCGGTAGAGAAGAATCTTTATATGTTGGATGGGTAGAGGTATAGTCAGGACTGCTTTAACGGACAAGATCTGTTTAACCCACACGTTCCCCCTCTTTTTAGTGGATACTCAAAGACAGTTGCCTATTGTGTCATCCATAAGTTAATATTGTGCGTATATATATGAACTTTGGTTACACACGACTATGACTGTTTCAAACTTAATGGAGTAGATGAATAAAAGAGAATGATTGAGAATAAAAAGCGAAAATGACATATGAATCGGTAGTGACCATCAAATTCCATTGGGTGAGATTGCTTTCAAAAGTTAAATTGCGGAGAATAGAGAAGCTTATTGCTTCACCAATCATTCGAAGTTCAATATCAGCTGAGATTTTCAAAAAAGGAAGATAAAAAAAAGAACTTCCTTCATTACTTAGCTGAGAATTCGTGAGGTATTGGTGTAGAATATAGGATTCGATTTTGCTTGCAGAGAAACAGTTCGCCTTTTGTTCCTGTAGTTTTTTGTATATCACTATCGACCAAATCTCGTATCAATGAAGTTTATGACGCCTGGCGGACGATATGCAGCTTGAAAATAATTTACACAAAATAGCAGAAATAACTTATATAGCAAAACTGTTTTAGGAATGATAACGAAAGCCCATTCCCCCTGAAGAGGGGGAAGCGAAATTGGGGAGCAGTAAATCATCTTCAAGGAGAACATTCTCCGACCCAAGGAATCTATGGAGGGAGTCGAAATACAAACAACAACAACAATTCCCCGGTTTTCAGAAGAGGCTAAAAGTAAAAAGAGTTCTTTCGAGAGATAAAAGGACTTCTCTAGTATCTCACCAAGGTCACAGGACAGCTGAGTGAAGCTGCTGCAAAAACCGAATCGATCAGAAGGACAACCATCATTTCAAAATAGAAGAAATGCTCCTAGATGAGCCGTTAAGCAAGGCCATGACAACTGCTGAGCTGCTAGGTCGAATTGTGTAAACACACGCCAGGTGCTACATGAAGATTACCATGTCATTAGAATTTTTTGTCTATGATTCTTTGGTATTCAGCAAATAAGAGAAAGTCAGCAAGCACTCTGGTCATCCCCAAAGAAGCAGGGAAACGCATCATAACCCCCTTCGTACAGGAGTTAGGGGGGAGGTGATATTTTTCTGTTAGGGATAGTTTTTAAATTATTGGGATTTTTGCTGTAGTAAATAAATAATAAAACAGCAGCTTTTAGATTTAATAATTATTATATAATAGTTACGTTTGGTATTCTAACGGGTATAATAATAACATAACATATAATCATGAGATAAAATATATATTAATAATAATATAATATAATAATAATAAATAAGTAGATATAATAATAATAATAAATATTTATTAATAATATAATAAATAAATAATAATAATAATAATAATTTAGCTTTGGTGTATTTTAAGAGTATGAGTGAAGTGCACCATGGATGCTAACATAGAAGGATATCCTGTCTTCTATCGAAGCTCTTGATGTTCCCAATTTGATAAGAAAGTATCGAGTACCCATACGATAACCACCGTGGCCTCTAGCGGCTCATCAATATATATAATTACCGATTGTTTTGCGATAGTGAGAAAGTCAGGTTATAATTGATTGATGTGCGAATACTGTAGGAAATTATAAAACTTTAATACTTTGTGGATAAATACTTCAAAAAGTCTTTATTGTTGTTAGATAGTGGTAGTTGAGATCAATTTTACTCCCTATGGATGGGGAAGATATATTATCATCATCATCATTGGTCAAATTAAAGCCGCTAATGATACTGTAATTGACATATACTCTGGCAAAAATGTTACAATTGATTTGGTTTAAACAGAACTTATAATGTGGAATATCTAGCTACTAAATTGCCCAATTTGCATCTTAGGAATGCCGTTCTAAAAAAAAAAATTTTTTGATATTAATTTTTGATGTCGAGATATGTTAAATGCAGAAGCCCAAGAATGTTATAGGGGATTTTCCCGTGACAACACAATTTTAGAGTAATTTTTTTCATTCACACTCTCTCCTCAATTGTTCTCTTCTGTAGTTTGTAATGAACGTTTTAGCGATATACCAAAAATTAAATAATCTTTTAATTGAATTTCAACATTTATTTATACAAAGATATGTGGTAGAGCAAATTTTAGCATGGGAGAAAAGCAACTTAAAGTTTGGAACGACTTGTTCATAAGAATTTGGGGGAGGGATTGCGCGGAGTCGAAACTTAAAGGAATAGAAAATGGAGGATGATTTGTTTTACGGGTGGGGGAGAGGAGACTTTCATTCCAACTGCTATTTTGAAGAAGATAGCCTCGCTCTTTCCTTTAACAGCTAATATACAGACCGCGAATAATAATCAGACCATCTGCCGAATTCCTATAAATTATTCGATACAAACAAAGATTTTTTTATTAAATTTAGTAAAAGCGAAAGTTTTAAAGAGAGCGCATCGCAGTGGAGTTTCCCAGCGTGCTAGAAAAGAGTGGGGGAAGGGTACGAATCATATGTGACTTATAGCAGCTTAATTAGTTGCAAAAGCAGTAGTAGTAATCATAGTAGTAATTATTATTAATTATATACGGTTATTAATAATACTGCTACCAATGAAATAAACATCCTTTGTCATTATTACGATAAGTGACGTGGTTTTAAAAGAAATACTAGCATTAGTTCCCAAAGGGCTGAAATTTGTGTTGTCAACGGCATTACACTGAAATACCTCAAATAATTAAAATTGTAATTACTCGAGGTACTGCCAAGGTACCCCGTCGACTTAGGAGTTGATCTAAAAATATTATTTAGGAGAGATATAAATTATTTTTTATAATTTGTTTTACGAAGATGACTTGTATATTTTGGCTAATTGAGATTAGATGTCTAGGTTTTGATTGACCGAGAAATGGTATTTCTCATATCGGAAAAAGTTAGTCGAATAAATTATGTCTCCCCCGGCCCATGAACAACAATAAGATAGTAATTGCGTTCGTTTTGTTGGTAGAATTTCATTTTAACGAAAAAATATATTTTGGCTAATTGAGATTAGATGTCACAGTACAATAAGGTTAAAAAATAGCAATACATTTATCCAATAAATCGCGTGTCGTCACAGCTGAGAATCGTTTGTGGATATATAAAAACAAGCCATAAGTCCACCGGACTCACAACTTAGGTTTTCCCTGCCTTGATTGCTCCTGCTAAGTTTGCTTTAGCAAATAATTAAACTTTTAATACAGGTACATTATGTCTGATGACGATGAGAATGGGACCGCTTTTGCTTTTATAAAGTGGATCTTTTTAATACACAGAAAAAACGATATTTGAATGTAATTAAGCTTTTATTAGGCATTAACTAAAATTATATTTAAAAATCGGCGGCGATTTTTTGTGCGTTGTGTATAAAATAAATCATGCTAATGGTGTACAAAATTATAATGCTAGGAAATTGAGGGAACGCTATCTTGAGTACTTTCAATATCACGATGGAGTTAATTACCTGAAATCAAAATGCGTTATTAAAATATTAATTGCTTAATATATTGCCAGAGGAGATAGTTAGGAGAATTTCAGTTCCAAATAGTGTAGAGGTCTGTGATCGCCACCGAGGTCACTACGTCCATGAGCGTCAGCTGGGACTACTTAGGCGACACTGGACGTAGCGTGAGTTATTATTGTAATGAATAGAAAGTGCCATCGATACGGATCTTCTGTTTCGAAATGAAAACAGCAGTCACGCTGAAGCGGCCATATTGAAAACTGCCAAAATAAAACTGCTTTAAAGTTTGTAAAAATGCAAAATATTAAGAACTACCAATCGCGATAGAATGGACTTCGAAGAATTTTTTAAACCAACAATCTGATAAGTACCTTAGTGATCTGATGGGCAGAAGAAAGAAAACAAATTTGAAGTTAATAAAACAGAACTTCTTTTATAACAGAAAGGAGATAGAATTAATTGTCGATGTCCTCGTTAAACTATTCGCGAGTTTTGTGCCTGAAGATAGGGTGCAGAAAGTAATCAGCGAATACCATAATAAGGGAATTTAAGGGTGAATGAACCCTCTTTGTAAAAAAAAAATGAATTGTGTTTTAGCATAAATAGAGGAAAGAAGATAAAAGTTTATTCAGTGCTCAGCATGTCAAAAAAAAATAAAACGGTACCAGGTATAAGTCCTAATTACGGTGTCTTTAAAGACGTAACCATGTTTGAAGCAGTCCATATGGATATTCTTAAGTTGCCTAATGCGAGAGATACAATATCTTACTAAGTTAATTGACAGCTAAGTAATGTATACTTTGTTCGCTGTGCTTAAGAAATAAAGTTCGGGAGAAATATTGAATGCATTCATTCACGGGAGCTATTTCCGTTCTGTGGAAACCTCAGGTGATTAATTTGATTATCTGCTAATAATTAGAGTCGTCTGTTCGAGGAAGTCTGCAGGGCTGTGGAAATGGTTATCTCCGGAGTTATAACTTGTTGCGCTATCACCCTAAAGGGGTAATGGCCTCATAGATTTTCGGGCTTGTCCCTGAGGGTATGTTGGCAAGAGCATATTAAGCTCCGACTGGCCGAGCCTCTTACCTATGGTGTTGTTCACTCTGAGACTCGCGCCGATAGCAAAGAGCGGTATCAGCCCCGCCCAATTGATTTTTGTGCCAGAATATCAATACTAGTGGGAGATTAGTTGACCCTGCTGCAGAGACAGCACTTATCGAGTATAAAGCATAATGTTTAAAAAGCTAGCCGCCCTTTAGCGCAGTCGCTGGTGCCACACACAATCTATGAAAAATCGACAACGTCTTTTGTACCTAAAGTGTTACAATGAAGCGAAAGTTTGTCGTAGTAGAGCAGCACAGTTTAATGTCACAAATTAAGCGCCTCCTAATGTTGGCCCTTTAAAGTTATAAAAGATTAATAACAGAACGTACTTATGATAAAAATGGGAGCTCATTTAGTAATTTTATTGCATATATCTAGCAATAATCTTACATATCTAGAAGAGAAAATAACACCTAAAAAATAAAATACTAATCCTTTTTCTTTCAGATGGTAAAAACGCCTAAGGTAAAGGTGTTACATAGAAATGATCAAAACGGTTGCCTCCCGTAGGAGCGCTATGATTTTAGGTGAAAATTATTGTTTTACTCCCTAACTTTAGTAGATAACTGTCTCCTATCCAATTTTTAAAAAAATTGTCAGAAGGTGTTTACAGGCAACTTTTAAGATAGACATTTAATGTACGTAATCGTACATAGTATAAAATTAATAAGGGTATGTGTAAACGCAACCAGGATCGTATCTTAGGATTGGATCTCTGGTGCGCAGATTTAAGAAAGCTTGTACAAAGAAAGTCCGGTGTTTGACATAACTGTTTCATTCTTATGGTAAAATTGTAAGTCACGAGAGCTCTGTCACCCAACGGAGTGGTCACTGGCGAGGGTCAGGTCAGATTATAGAACCCAGAAGGCAACAGCTTGCACTCTCCGTCGGGATCAAGAAATTGGTAAGGTTATTGAGATGCATTTAATAATAATTGATATTGAATGATTTTGGAGAGATGTAAATTTTTCTTAATCTTTTAATTTGTATGCTATGTATAAGTACGTCATTAGAAGTAATTAATAAAGAAATAAATAAAGAACGAAGATTTCGCTATTCCAAAATTATTTTACTATATCAAGGTGATCTCTTAAATATGAAAAATAAATATTATAGAGATCAAAGCATACATATTATTATATTAATATTATGAATACTATAGTAATATATATATTATATATATATTATTATATATATAATATATTTATATCATTATATATATATATATATATATATACAATATATATATAGTGTAGAGGGCACTGTGGCATGGATGTTGGGATTTTTGGGTTTTGGCCAAGAATTGTGTGCCAGTCATATCCAGGTGTATGTCTATGGGTAGTATTTTGGTTTCTTCGTGTAGGTGTTGCCTGTGGTGTTGTTGATAACGACATCCTGTTATAATTCTAAGTGCCTTTGTTTGTGTTGTTTGGAGTTTTTCCTTTAAGAGGTTGATTTTTGGTCAGTAGTTGGTGCCAAGTTGGAGAGGCGTAGTTTAGAGTCTGACGTATGCATTATTTGTATATGGTGGTGGATGTCTGTTTATTATTTGTGTTGTCTGTGCCGGCGATGGTTTTTAATATGTTTAGTTTCCTGTTTGCTGATGAAGTTGTGTTGTCTATGTGT
>JABUQX010118189.1:32500-34793 GCA_015478945.1 Trachelipus rathkii
TATATATTAGCTATATATATATAGTGGGTAAAAATGTGTGAGCGATCCATTGGGGGATCTGCCCGTCAACATGAATATATTACGTAGATATGAAACATGGCATATGCCAGTATCTGGAGTATTAATTGCTGAAACAGTTGTTAAATTATATCAAGCCACCCCAGGGGATGCTAGCCATTTAAACTTGAAATATTGAATAGAACATGAACTCGGTATGATATACATATAAGGGTAATCGATATGCTGAAAAACAGTGGTTAAAGTTGTAGCAGCAACCCTATGGGGGGGATGCTGTCCCACAAACCTGAAATACTGGCATAGAAAGACGAAACTTGGTATACATCTTTTCTTATGATGTATCCTCAAAATTACAGAAAGAAAATAAAAAATAAAAAAAGAAAAAAAATTTAAAAAATTTAAAAATTTAAAAAATTTTTAAAAAAAATTTTAAAAAAAAATTAAAGAAAAAAAAAAATTTATAAATTTAAAACTTAAAAACAAAATTTTAAAAAATCTTTTAGAAAAATTTAAAAAAAAAAAAAAACTCTATTAAAAAAAAAAAAAAATTAACATTTTTTTAATTCTTTTTAAGTTTATAACTTAAACAAATTTACGTTTTTTATATAAATCAAATAACTCCAGAGCTCTGGATCGCTCTTGAGCCTTTTTCCCCAGCATCCTCAGCCTCCCCTCCCTCTCGCCCCTTCCCATCTACGATCTGTTGATTCATGTCATATTTTTGTATAACATAACACAAAACTTTTATTTTTTTTGTTTTATATGCTTTAAACAATTTGTTTTTACTAATTTTTATCATTTCATAATTTATAATTACTTTGAAATTTGGTTTTTACATACCCCTAACTGTAAACTTATTCAAACCACGACCCCCTTTCGAGTAAAAAAAAAATCTCTGGAATATTTTATACTTACGATAGTAATATTAAACAAAAAAATTTATATACTTGTCTAATTGGCAAAATGATGATGAATAACATGAAGGTATAATAAGATTATGGTGGCAACAATAAAGTAATACATTGAAGTGCAGAAGGAACTATTAAACTTTTTTGAACATGTTCAAGGGTGATTATTTTTTTCATTATTGACAGTATTATTTTAACAAAAATTTCTCATAACTTTACCTAAATATCATAATATGAATGAATATAATGCTAGTAACAAAGTTTTCACATCAATAAAGCCACATAGCATCACCGTGATCTACGATTAACATCTTCATTAACTATGCAACATCTAAACAGGATAAACAGTTTAACCATTTAACAAAATTCAAATTTAAATTCAAGTTCACATTGTGCGCAGAACGTGAATTAATTAAAGTTTTAATATATCCTGAATGTTTTTTACATTAACATAGTAAAAATGTTAACAAAATTTATCCACTGTGTAAGATTAATGATGAAATGAAATATATCCTAACGTAACATAAGTTTTCATATTAATTGCAAGCAAACATAGGATCAATTAACTACGAATATAATGTACAACAACAGACCTAACGTATCTTAAACACGCATAAGCAGTCAACATTAACAAGTAAAATCCTTCACATATATGAAACTAACATTGCCATGCAATTATCGTATCTTATTCCACTTTTTCACATATCTCTAACTTCATTATTTATGCTTCCACATCTATTGTCTATCGATTATTAGATCTTATTTATCTATGATTATTGTTCAGTCATTATTTTTTATCTTATGACAACAAAAAAGAACTTTGTATTTATTTTTGTTTGTTTTCCTTTAAACATTATGTTTTTAACTAATAAAATTTATTTTATTTTTTTTTATTTTTTTAAACCTTTTGTTTTATTTCTAAATTTTTTTCATTTTATGTTATTTGAAAGAAAAAGATGCATTGTATTATTAGCTACAATCAAAAAACAGTAAATTTCATGAAATCAGATAAATAGTAATAAAAATTCCTCAGACCTTCCATGATCTATTTGATCTAATATTTTGATTCAAGTCATATTTGTATAAATATACCAAATTTTTATTCTATTTTTGTTTTGGTTTTATTTAACATATGTTTTACTATAAAATTTATTTATTTTGTTTTACTTTTCTTTAGAACATTTTGTTTTACTAAATATTATTTTTTTTATGTTTATGGATTAAATTTTTTTTTTTTTTGGGCTAATTTTTTTTTACATACCTAGAACATAAATATGTAATCAGGTTAATCAACACCCATTTATCCTCTACCTGTCGGATTATTTCTAAATGATCTATTGAGTCTAGTGATCATTGATCTATTACAA
>JABUQX010118190.1:5000-22041 GCA_015478945.1 Trachelipus rathkii
AATAAACTGAAAAAAGAAATTGAAGATCGCAAAGTTCAGCTCTTATAAAATCATGCTGTGTAAGAAGAATAAGCCATTAACTGATGTGCAGGGGATAAAGTTAAAATCTAGTCAGTCCATTTCTAGCGACGGAGACAAATGTAGACGATCTTGAAGTTTTCTACTCTTTACATCGAATATTCTCAGAAAATTTTTAAATATTTAAGATTTAAGACTTATTTATAGACGAGAAACCTGTAAAATCAAATATAAAAAACTATTAACAGTTTATTATTATTTATTACCATTTACTATTATTATTACAGCTTTCGCCCTGTCAGTTGGACTAGCATTTTCTCCTTAAGACCCCAGAAATTCTTGATTCCTAGAGCACAATAGAATTTTTTATTCAAATAGCGCAAAAATGGTTCCGATTGCCAGTTCCTTGAGTTATCACTCAGGCCCAAGGGTGTCACACCTTTCAGTGGGATACTAAGCATCTATCTTCCATCTTGGCCTCGGAACAATCTGTTCTCCCAGAGCTCTCCAAAAAATCGTGTTCTAGATGGCGTAAGATTCACCAAAAATTATGGGTCCAGGGAGTTTTGCAAGGGTGTTCTGAATTCGAAACAGGAGTCACTTTCATATACTTTGGGTAAATTGATGGATAAATATGGCCAGGCATAATTCTCATATCTCATGTAATCCGGCTCGGTAACGCTTCGTTCCGGAGTTATAGAGATTAGAGCCCAACCTAAGAGGGGGAATACAAGTATGCGACACAAGAATTTACCGGCCATATAACAGTAAAAACACCACCGAACCATTACATATCTTTTAAAAAGGACATTAATAAAATTACAAACCAGATCAGGCAGGTTCACAAAATAGTTATGCTCAGATATTGCGGCCCCCAACCCTGAATGTCATGTCACGACACCTCCTCATTCAAACGGACATTGTTCCGCCGGACCCGGCATTCAGTCTGCTTGTTATAGTCGAACCCACCGTTACTTTATACTTAATCTCATACGGCAGTTCCGAACGTCAGACTAAGAGCCAGGGTGCATATACGACACTTTAGATAAATGCGCCCCAGGCACCAAAGTAAGTTCCAACGGTGTAAGGTCGGAATCGTGGAGGGCACAGATCAGGCCTTCCTGACCAATAATCCATCAGTAAAGGTATAGTAGTAATTACAGAAATCAAAACATTCAATATGAGAACCAATATATAACATCTTATCATAATAATAGATTTCAGAAGATTTAATAACCTTTTTGAAAGAAGTTCAATATCATGATTCCATCTGAAGCTCCTTTAAAGCTTAAACAATTGCTTTTTAAAATTTTCTAACACCGTAACAATGCATATAATAACTTCTCACACCAACCTTGTTCGGCAACGTTTCGTTATTTCGCACATTCGTGCTAAGCTTTGTCCATTTAGTCTCTGGGAATTAACATTCTATTAAAATACAGTTAGTTGACCTCCATGAGTGACCAAATAGTGCCAGTTAGTTTCCACTGAATAGCCAAGTTTACTGTTATTGCACTTTCAAATAATATGAATAGCAAATATACTTGTATACTCGACAATCCACTCTATATTTCGATTTTTAACAGCCTGCTAAAAACTATCCTCATTGCTGCTGCATCATCACCGAAAGTCAAAATCATGAAAGTCATTTTATTTCAATCCTCATAAGAATAAACTGCCTCCCTAATAGATTTTACATTGTGGTTCAAACAACATTAAAATCTAAAAAAAAATCTTTACGAACACACGAATTAGGTTCTTCTCAATAACTGTTAAAAATATACTCTCATATGCTATTGATCTATTCATTTTTAATTCTTCTGACAAATTAAAATTAAGAGTCTTAAGCACATCCGAATAACTTTTGATAGCTTTACATAATTTTTCGAGGAGGGTTGATGATATCGGCACTGCATAATACTGTCATTTATACGTCTATAACATATAACTATATAAATATTATATATAAAATAATCTAATTTTATCGACCTATATATACTCGATTTCAAACTGGGGTTTGCTTATATCATCTTCATAATATATATAATTATATATATATATATATATATATATATATATATATATATATATATATATATATATAATATTATATATATTATATAATATATATATATATATATATATATATAATATAATATATATATATATATTACATATTATATATATATATATATATATATATATATATATATTATATTATATATATAATATAAGTATATCTAACTGAAAAAGTAAATACTTT
Source organism: Trachelipus rathkii (assembly GCA_015478945.1). NCBI lineage: Eukaryota > Metazoa > Arthropoda > Malacostraca > Isopoda > Trachelipodidae > Trachelipus > Trachelipus rathkii. The sequence goes on from JABUQX010118190.1 coordinate 7,282, forward strand.
TATTATATATATATATTATAATAATATATTATTATATATATATATATATATATCAGAGGTGTGCATTGAAAGTTTGCTAGATTAACGCCAAATACCCTAACGCAACTGATGATGCATATATTTTTTTTTTAAATATTTTTTTATAATCATCAATTTAATTTAATTTATTTATAACGTTAGATTAGCAAATTAAATTTCATTATTCAACTTGTTTTTGACATTTTAAAAAAATATTCCTTCTAACCTGATTCAACGGATAATATCATTTCTTAAGTTGAATTTATTAGTTCTTCCTTTGTAAAAATGAAATAAATAACAGAGCTAGGCATGCTGTCACCTACCTTCATAAAAGTGACTCAATATTACTCGGTCACGCATGCGCGAAAATGCAGTTTTTTCCCAGAAGTTCACTTATTAAATGGAGAATATTAGCGGTAAGCTTGACGCTTTCTCTTCAATTATGATTTAGACATTTGATGTGATGGTTAATTAATTTTTTTTTATTTAGCCAAAGTATACCCCAAGGGTATACCGCAACCGCAAAGATGGCATGAGTTGGGGTCTCTCGGCCTCACGGTGGACCGACGGGGGGGACTTCGTCCCCCTGCTGTCGCCCTCGTTCGTGCTCAGTAGTCTCCTTCCTATATCTTGGATGTACATAAAAAGAAATTTTTCTAATATTATTTTATCCGATAAACTGCAAAAAAAAAAATAAAAAACAATAATTTATAAAAACTCCTTCTTAGTAATGTTATCTGGCATCTTTTCATATAATATTTGTAAATTTGTTTTACTGTTGGTGCTGCCTAGTTCTCTGAGTTACATGTATGTTCAGCTTTGAGACACTCTTTACCTATATAATATAATATATATTATTATTATTAATATTTATATTAATATATAGTATTATATAATATTATTATAGTATTTATATATTATATATAATATATATATTAGTTTATATATATATTATACTATATATATATATATTTATATATATATATATATAATATATTATATTATTAATATATGATATTAGCAATTATTTTTTCACCAAATATACATATATATAATTTTAATATATTTAATAAACCTCTTAACTATTTTATCCATTTTTGTCCATTTCTACTCCACGTTTTTTTTTAATTGATTAGTTTTTATAAAGACCGACTGTATTCGGGCAATTTTGAAAAAACCATGAGTTTTTGTAACCATTAGATTCTAGGGAGTGTCGGTTAAATTTCTCTCTGTATATTATACTATCCTATGGACCTGACAAGGTATCTAAACCAGAACCTTGCCCTGGCAAACTCCTGTTGCTCTAAGTCCCGATTGACAACTATTATTAATTATATATATAGTATTTATAAATATTATATATTATGTATATATACTATATATATAGTATATATATATTATATATAGGTATATACGTATACGTATATTATATGTGATGAAACAACAAAGTAGTGATTATATATTTATTAGTGGTAATATCGTAATATCTAGTTAGGTGGGCACTCTCTCTTTGGTTCCTGGGTCCGCTCATATTAGCGTAAGTCTCGGCTAGCGTAGTGCACCTCCGCACCAAATTTTCTAGACCATGCAACATTACCTCCGGGCTGATCTTGAGTACCGCACGTCCGCCACGTCTTCCGCTCCTATGATATATTATATATAGTGAGGGCATAGTCCGCGGTACAAAAAAATTATTTATATAGATATTATTTGGTGAAAAAATTGAAAATGAATATTTACACAAGTCTCAAAGATTTTCCTCGTTCCTCCTCAATGTCCTTCTTCAAAGGACCGAGACCAGGTCCCAGTAATTAGCTTCAAAAGATTAGCAATGCTCAAAAATATTAACACCCGCAGTTAAGGCTGACCTCTGTTGCTCCGTAAAATTTCCGCCACCATTACTTTAAATATTCGCATTCTACCCAGCAGCAAAACTAGGGACAGGCTTGGGACGGTTAGGGTCTTTATGTACAAGTTCATACAATTCTGGGCCAATGCTGAAAGGGAAAGAGTGTCATTGGTGAGAGGAAGATGCTGGTGTTAGTTTCGCTTCGCAGTTCAGGTCCTAAGTTGCTAATCTTCAGTTCCTCAACGCTAAATTCATTCTGCCTCCCTTAAGAAATATTTTGACCAAGCACCCTGTTCACTCATAAGAAGGTCTATTTCGTTCAATAGATTTTAATTAGAATTCCATAAAAGCCTCGAAACGCCTTCTAGAGGGTCCTAAACCAAAATCTAATCTATAGTGATCAACTATATAGTATTATATATATATTATATATAATAATATATTATATATATATTTATTTTTATTATTCTATATATAGTAATATATATTTCATATATTTTATTTATATTATATTATATATTTATATATCTATTATATCTTATCGATGTAAAAACCCAAATTATTATATTATTATATATATATATTTATATTATTTATTAATTATATATTTATTATATTAATATTATATATATATATATTTATAATTTATATATATATTTAATATATATATAATTATTTATATATATATATATTATATATATATATTATATATATATATATAGTATATATATTATAATTATATATATATAATATATATAATATATTTTATTATTATATATATGATATACATATATATTATTATAATTATATTTATTATTATTCATTAGTACTATATTTAGTATATATATATATATTTATTACTATTTTATATATATATACGTTATATATATATATATATTTATTTATTCATATAGTAGGGGTTTTATATACTATATGATATTATGTATTATTTGTATTATATATATATGTGTTTAGTTTATATATATATATAGGTATATATATACTACTTATAATATTATATATATATATTATATATATATATATATAGATTATGTATATGAGTATATATAAATAGTATATATATATATATGTTGTCTCTATATATTTTATTATATATATATGATATATACTTATATATATTATATTATATATATATATATCAATATATAAATATATATATATATATATAAGATTGATACTATATAGTATATTTATTTATTATTATATATATAGTATTATAATATTATTATATATATATATTATTATTATATATATATATATATATAATATATTAGGTTCTATATATATTATATTTTTATTTTTTCTTTAATAAATATTCTATTATATTAATATTTATAGCTATATATTATTTTATATATATTTTTTTATCTATATATAGGTAGATTTTTTTTTATATATATTTATATATATACTATATATATATTATATATATTCTTAAATATTATATAGTATAATTTTTCTATAATATTATTATATATTTAATATATATATACTATATACTATATATTTATATATATTATTTATTATTTTTATACATATATATTATTATATATATATATATATAATATATAATATAATATTTATATAAGTATATATATATATATATTTAATATATTATTATTATTCTATTATTATATATAGTATAATATTATAATATACTATATTCTATATATATATAATATATTATATATATATATATTTCTTTTATATATATTATGCCGTATATATATAATTATATATTATTTATATTATATTATATATATATATATATATATATATATTATATATATTATTATATATATATATTATTATTGGGTTTTTACACAGAATTTGATTTAGATATTGCCTATGTTATTTATTAAGTAATATATATATTAATCTAAATTTATAGAACTGAGAGTAATAGCCATTTTCAGTCTATATTAAATGACAATTTCAAATGTTATTTAAATATTATATATGTGTACTCTATTTAAATGTGAGGGTTGAAGCTTATCTTGGTTTTGGAATGTTTAATTCATTTAAAAAACAATAAGTTCTTTATGGGCTGAAGCAATAATTATTTGTTATAAAATATTAAATTATATTTTCTTTAACTTTCTATGCAATAAGCAATTGCTTTAATAATGATAAATTCTATACTTTTTCATTTTCAAATATAGAGTGGCGGACCAAAAGAGCGGATAAAACTTTTTTGATCCGCTTACGTTGCATAGCTTCCCGCTAAAATTTCCTGACGTCTCTGCACCTCCGCTAGTTTCCGCACGTATTTTCTGGTAGTCACCAGTCTCAGTGTTTAGCGTACTAGCGGACTAAGCGACTAAAGAGGAACAGTGCTCCCAGCCTCCTGAACTAATATATTATTAAAATATGATACTATATAATATTATATATTATAATATATGTAATATTTATTATTATTATTTTATAATTATATATTTATATATATATATATTTTACTTTACCTTTTAAATTATTTTGAGTTAACATTATTAAAACGATCGATCTTTTGAGCATAATTTCTATAATTTTAACTGTATTAAATTTCTATATATGTCTTGGCAAAATTGTTTGGTCAAATGATCGAAAATATTATCATAATCACTCAGATAATAAAAAGTATGTAAATATATTAGATTATGTGCGTTGAATTTGTATGCCAAATCTCATTTTGGTTATTATATCAATCAATTAAATTATAAATTGTGACATCTTCGTGCATAGATAGTAAATAGCAAGAGAATTGTGTGTGTGTGTGTATTGGTGTGAATTTAAGAGTAATAAAAATTGGTCTATTAGAATTGGCCTGAAGGCTTTCTATTTGTTGTACATTCCACACATGGGTCAAGTATAAGGATACATTTTGGCTAATTCTTTTTATTATTTTATAATAATAGAGGGTAGACTAGTGTCCCATGAGTTGATAGATTGTATTTATTTATTTGTTTATATTATTTAATATTATTTTTAATTTATTTAAGAAATTATTACAACATATTAATATTTGATATTGGTATTAAAAAATTAATTATCATAGTAAAATATTACAATACAAAACATATTATATTATTATTATTATATTATCTATAAATTTTATATTATACTTATATTATATTATATTATTATATATACTATTTTATTTTATATATTATATTTATTATAATATATTTTTTTATATAATATTATTATATATATTATATATTTATTTATATTTTTATATTTATTTGTATTTTTTTATATTATTATATATATATATATTATAATTATTATAGATAATTTCTTAATAATATTTTCATATTATTATTTATTATAGCACACGAGAGAGAGAGAGAGAGTTAGAGAGTGAGAGGGAGAGAGAGAGACCGAGTAGCAAAAAATAAATAAAAATTATCCTTGGAAGTATATGTATATAATTTTATATTCTTACATATATATACTGATATACATATTTTTTATTATTTATAATATAAATTAATTAATCTATTTTATATTCATTTATATAATATATATATATATATATATATATTATACTTATATATTTATTATTTTATATATAATTATATATTTATTTATATTTTATATAATTTATATATATATATTTTTATATTTTATATTTTATATATTATATTTACATTAATATGTTATGTAGATATTGCTATAAAAATAAAATAATTATGTGTGTGTGTGTGTTGCTGTGTGTGTGTTTGTGTGTGTGTGTGTTGATGTTTGTTGGTGTTTTTGTGTGTGGTGTTAGCTGGTGGTGTGTGTTGTTGTGTCGGTTGTGCGTGTGTTGTTTTATCTGTGTGTGTGTGTTGTGTAGGTGTGTGTGTGGTTGTGTGGTTGTGTGTGCGTGTGTGTTTTCTTTTTATGTATGCTGTTGTGGTGTGTTTGTTTTCATTTATTCCAACTTCCTGCAAAATCATTTTCATATTCAAAAGTTATATATATTATTTCTCTATTAATTTCTCTTCTCGTCCTCAAATGTAAACATATAAACATTATATAATTTTAAATGATTCATATATTTTAAATAATTCATCAATTTAAATTCATTACATGTTGATTAACAAGATTATCAGTGTTGATTTGACAGTTTGTACAATATTTTTTTTAAGTAACAGGAGTCTAGTAATTTAAGATTTGTCTAAATTATAATAGGGATACGATTATTCACATTCTAAAACAACATTACACACGAGGCATCCATTCGCTACCACTACGATCACAAACACACACACACGACAACACCACACATAGTTTATTATTTATTTGTAGTAAATGAATATATGATAGTTATTTTATTATAATTTCTTATTATATATACTATTTTCCCTTATTATATATACTTATTTGCTTTTATTTTGAGTGTTTTTTTTACTATTTATCATATTATACTATTATAGGGTCCTTTTTCAGTTGGCGCTGCGTCACTCCGGGCTACAGGTCGTTGTTATTATCACGTCGAGTGGATTGTAGTCTTTCGAGCTATTCATTCATTCTAACTATAATTATAACTTAAGTTGTTGTAAAATGTTTTTTATATATTATATTATTTATTATTTATATATATTTTATATATATTATATATATTATTATATATTATATTTATATATATTATATTATTATTTTATTATATTTTATATATATAATATTTATATCTACTTCTCTCTTTGTATTCAAAAGTCCAGAGACCTACAAAATTTCTACGTGTAGCTGGAGGAAAGTTTCCAAAGCAATCGCCATATTAAGTAGAAGTACGTACCGTCCGTACATTTATTTTGCGTTTGTTAAAGTGTTGAATGACATAAAATATAATGTTTGAAGAAAATATATAAAGGGGTGAAGTGTGTTTTTTACGCAGACTTCAATCAGGTTAATACATAGTAAAGTTGTAGGTAACAGCTGTCGAAATTCTTATGGGATTAGAGAGTTGCATATTCAGAAGGGAAAGTGCAGAAATGGAGGCAGACTGTGGTAGAAATAAAGGCGTGTCGTATTTTACACTGAACGCCTTCTCAAATGGAGTAATTGTAATGGCGACTGATAAAGAGTTCCAGAAAAGTTATTGTCCGTTGTATTAGTTTGTAGGAATAAAAGAGCAGTGACTCAAGCAATTATTCGTTTCTTTGTGAATAGCTTAGTTCACATGTGTTGTAACTGAAAAGGATGAAGTTTTTAAAATTGGAGAAATAGCCGAAGAGATTGTCCTTCTTTCTCAAATAATAGATGTGTTAGTAATAATCCCCAAAATTCCACTTACATAAAATGAATAGCAACTGGAGTGAAGTGAAAGGAATTCTGAAAGCTGATCCTTCTGAATCATCCCTAAGCCACTTTTAGAAGTTGTTTAAAGAAAGAGATGTATGCATGCAATCCTTTCAATTATTAGGTCGATCGAGATAATAGATAATTACCAAAAATATTTATGACATACGAGGCTTTGTGAGTTTTGAAATGTTTCCGAAAAGTTATATTACAGTTTAAGTGGCAGATTGAGGATAGTTGTAATTGGAAGATTGGAGTAGACCAAGGTGGGAGTGAACTGAGTTTTTTATAACTCATTTATAAAACAACCATTATTTCTCAATAAACCATTTAAGAAATGTCGAGTGTAAAGACCACGAGAAATCAGAGTTAATTTATTCTGCTTTGAAAGATAGAGGATAATTAGCTGCTTAAAATTAATTCACTAAAGTCTTATATTTATTCAAGGCCAATAAATATTCTTTTCAGACTGTGGAAAAATAAACTGAATTAAAGAAAGTGTCCCGCGTATGTCTATTCAAACTTCTCAATGTTTTACGTATTGATTACATAGTTTTTGTCACAAAAGTATAATTAACCTGTTCATTATTGAATGAAATTTACGCAGATTGGCAAAATCCGCTTTGATTATAAAAGGAGTCTGATTTTAAAAAATGATTATACTATATTGACCACTAGTTCTTACAATTTTTGAAATTCCTAATTAAAAATTTTAAAATTCCAAAATTTGTTTAATCACTAGTTTAGATTATATATACATGTCTACTTTTTGTTCTAGAGAATAAGATATATAAAGTAATTGATTATATAGTTTAACGTAATATTTACTATAGGAAAGATGCTACTAAAAACGTGTTAGCGGAAAAATTAAATGCTCCCAATTTAATGAGAGATTTTGCCCTTTCTCTTTTGTATTCGTCAGGATCATGGCAGACTAGTTGCTTTCTCTTAGTAAACATCTATTTTATTTAATTGACATTTTCTAAAGCGTTGGTGTTCAAGAATGCCTCCAGAGTTCGGTGTTTATAAAGTTTGAAGTAAGGATAAATTTATTTATATTGTATCCATTTTTTTAATTATTTTAATTTTAAGATTTAGGAAAATTTATTAGGGGTATTTCTTATTGGGAGAGATAGTATGTAGATATATATATAGTATAGTAGAAGGCCTTAAATATTAATAGTATATAATATTCTATACTTCTTATCTATTATATTATTTTATATCCTATTATTATATACTATTTTCTTATTTATTACTTATTATATATTAATATTCTATATTATATTATACTATTCTATATATATATATAGGTATATATATAAGGTATGTATATTAAATAATAATACTGATATATATACTATATATAACTATATATATTATATATATATATATAAAATATATATAATATAAGTAGATATATATATATATTATTTATTTTCATTATTTTTTAATATTATATTTTATCTATACTATTATTTATCTTTATATATAATATATATTATATATATATATATTTATATACGTCTGATCACTCTTTAAATACTATAATAGGCCCTATTAAGAGAATTCCTTGCTAATAATGCACTAATACAAATAGTTTTGATAAAACATATAACTACGCAATTCTGTTTTATTTCTTTATTAATGGATTTTATCAAAATCTATCTTTACCATTACTTTTAATTTATAATTCTATTTCAATGTTATTCAAGAATAAATGTTTAAACTTATAAAAATCCATGAAATCTTTTTTAAATATCGTTCAAATCTATAATATTATATGTTTATGTGCCATATGTACAAGAAAGCCTACATGCTATTGTCTTGGTTCATCTTCAATCTAACTCCTACGAGCTTTATCCGGCTTAATTCCAAATGCTTCCAAGCTCTTTACCAACAATATTTTAAGGCCTTACTAGGACCAATTACATTGGCTTTTTTATAAATACAGTTTTAAATATACTATTAAAGTTCTGATTGGCTTTTAGACCCCTTCTCAAAAGGAAGCTCTGGATCTTAATCAATTGACACTTTTGCGTCATTAAGCGAATCAAGTATCACTAGACCTCTGTGAATCATTATATTATTCTAACCAAGAATTATATTTAATATATATAATATATTATATATATATATATATATATATAATATATATATAATATAATTATAATATATTTTATTTTATTATTAAATTTTCCAGGTAGCTATATTATATTTATTTTATATTAATATCTAAAATTTATTTATATATTTTATATCTATGAAACTATTTATCTAAATTTTTTATTCCTTAATTTTAATTTTACTATTTTACTTTTTTTTCCGATTTTATTGTAATCCCTTAAAAGAACATTTTCGTTCATTACTTCGTGCCTAGTTGGATTCTTTGTAATGATGGATTTAACGATCACGTTTGGTCCTTACAGTATGAATACATAAAGAGGTATATATACTCAAATTTGCCAATTTTCTCAGAATAAAGCCGCTCTTCTCTTCCTTCATATCAGAATATATATATAAGTTATTTATAAAACTATTTCATAACTTATTCTTCTGTTTGTTTTATATATTATATATATATTACTATATTATATAATTAATATATAATATTTCATTACTTATATATTTATATTATATTAATATATATCTATATATTATTAAGTATATATATATATATATTCAAAGTAATCCAACTCGTTTTAATCAGCGGTTTTCACTTTTCGTCTCAGTGCTTCATCTGCAACGCGTTTTTTTTCGTTCCACTTACAAGAGATCCGTATCTTCCTTTCTACATTTTTTTATATATTTATTAATATTATATAAATTGATATTAAATATATTCTTTATTATTTTCATATTATATTATATTATATTATTATATTATAATTATTATTATATTTTATATTATTTTATATATTATAATATATTTATATATTATTATATATTATTATTTTATATATATATATATTATTATTATTTATTAATATGGTTCATTTATTTTATAATATTATTTAATAACTTATAATTATATATATATATATATATATATTTATTTATAATTATCTTCTTTTATATATTATAATATTATATTATTTAATATCTATACAGAATATGATTACATTTTCATATTATCAATATAATTATTTATTACAGAGTATCATATTTGGGCATTATTATTATCACCTCATACATTTATGTATTATATTCTATTTAGTTACAGTTTATATTGTTTCTTATAGATAGTTTTTGGCAGGTTAATTATATTTACATGGTAAGTTATTATATTTTTAGGGTGTGTATATTTTACTTATTTTATAGATTTATTCTATTTTATACTATTTATTACTTTGATATCTATAATAATTTATTTTAATTATATCTATACTATGTTTATATTATGGTGATTTGTCAGTATCGTATTTTTATTGTTGGGTAATTATTATCATATTGATTTTGGTTTGGGTTTTTTATTACGGGAGTTCTGATATTTAAAATATTATTATAAATATTATTATATACTTATAATATTAGTTGTTACCCTGGGGTATTCTAGTTAATATATATATATGAGTTAATTTCTTTTTTATTTTTATATACTTTTTGTTTACCTGATACTATTATTATATTTTATTTCTTCTCTTTTTTTTCTATATTATAATTTTTTATTTCTTTTATATTATTATATATATAATATATATACCTATATATATATATATATTTATATATATACTATATATTATTTTTTATATGTATGTTTATTTAATAGCATAGGATAAGTTTTTACAGTATTAGGAGCTTACCCCCAACTAGCCACATTACTTATTATCCACATACATTACAACATAAATATACATCTGCATCCGCTTATTAACCTCTACATTTATTTCGGTACGCATCTACCCGCTATTAGCCGCATTCCTTCATTTTGAAAAATGAGGTGTGTTGAGTGCGATGTTTTCTACTATTTTGATTTTGATTGAATTCGCCTTCATTTAAAAACATAAATTATTATTATAAGCAATCTTTATCCTTTGAGTATATGGGATACGTAACCATATTCAGAGGTCTTATATTTTCGATTTCTGTTAATATAATAATATATATAATAGTAGTTGTATAATTATTATATTATATTTAATATAATATATATATATAATATTTAGTATATATTATATATTATATATTTATATATAATTGAATATGATAGATGCCATATTATAAATTCTCCCTCGAATAATAAATATATATTTTTATTATATATTTATAATATAATATACTTATATAATTTATATTATATTATATAACTATATATATATAATTTTATATAATATATTTTATTATATTATTATAATTAATATGTATTTATTATATAATATCGGTATATTTTACTTATATTATATATATTTTAATATATATATTTATATTTAATTTTATTATTATTAATCTTTATGATATTATATTTTTATTCTTATATATATATATATTATTTATATATACGGTATATATATTATATTTTTATATTAAAAATTCATCCTTCTATATATTTATTTAAATTATTTTGTTTCCTCTATATTAAAATAAAATATTATATAATTTTTAGTTTTTTTATATATATACCATACTATTATTATATATTTAATATTATTATATAATTTAAATTATAGTTATCAGTTTTCCCAGATAATTAATTTTTATTATTGGTTATTGTAGGTCGTTTTATTTAATACATTTATTTATTTTTATATTATATTTTATATATATTATATAATATTTTTATATATTATATATATCTATAGTATATTATTAATAATATATAATATTTATATATTTATTAACTAATTAGGTTTATACTTTATTAATGTTATCTTAATTATATAATTTATATAATTATTATATATTTTATATAAGTATTTTTATATTTATAATATTATTATATTTTTTATATATATCTATTAATATACTTTTATATTAAATTTTTTTTTTTTTTATATATTTTTCAAATGTCAAATTACGTATCACTTAATTATATATATACTATAATTTAAATATATTATATATATAATATTATATTTTTTAATTTATAAATTATATATTAATATTACTATAATTATATAATTTATATATATCTACTATATTTTATTTTATAATATATATTTTATATTTTTTATTATATATAATTATTCTTATATTATAAACGTAAGGAAAGCTGCATAACTTATTGTCGAACTAATATCTACTCTAAAACGCAAACTATCAAATCTCTCTCCGAAAAGATTTTTTTATTTTAAAAATTTAAAATTCTAGATTCCAAGGAAATAAGAGCGAATTCCTCGCCTACTTTTCGTGGATTGAATTTTGGACCGTCAAAAATGGATATCCCATCGTTTTTTTGATGACAAGCACTAAATAATAATTCTTTCCTGCAATTGTTAATGGTTTTCGTAATTAATAAACCATCAATGAAATGCAAATAATTCCTTTTGCTGTCTTTGTTCGGGAATTAGAGTTTCAACATCCTGATTCTGTGCAGAATGCCCACTATATAAGATTTTATTATATAATATTATTTCTTATTTATTATATATATATATTATTATTTTATTATATTTTTATATATATTTATATATTATATTATATATATTATATATACTATTTATAAATATTATTTTATATCTTATATATTATATATTATTATATTTTTTATATATAATCTTAATATTTAATATTATATTATATATAATAAATTTTTATATATATTTTTAAATCTCCCGTTAGATGGTTGCTTCACTGTGTGCATGTTTGAACCTCAAGTCATTTTCCTCCTTTCTGGCCCTCCATGAATCCTCATTGTCCTAGACATTCTAAGATAAATCTATTTTCTTTCGATCGCAGTGGTTTCGATGCTAAGTCCCTTGAGTTGCATATAACACTCTCAGGTAGAGGTTTCGCGCTTCAGTGGAACTAAGTATCATTTCTTGCCAATTTGGCCTACGAAACTGTTCTCCTACTTAAGCTCTCCAGAAATGAGTTCTTCAAGCAGAAAAGTAAAAGGCCGGGTTGCTTATGCAATTGTCGTTCTATATATATTTATTGTTATTATTATACATAGGGGTCCGATGCCCTAATATAAGCTTGCTAAAGTATGGATTCCTCTCTTCAAATATGATTCGGTTTGTGTTGCTATATCCTAGAATCTCTTTTTGGCGCAGATGTATTTATTTTAGTTGAATTGTTATTATTTAACTTTACATCCAAGTTTTAATTTCTTTAAATTAAATAATCCAATAGAAATTTTTCCTCCTCCATGTATATTTCCTGGATAAATTATATTTTTTATATTATTTATTAAAATATATGAAAACGAAATAATCTTGCCGAAAAATTTTTGCGACTCTCGCATAAATTTTCAAATATAAAATATTAATGTTCTTTCTGTACAAGACGGACTCTATTAAATTTAAGTAAAATTTCCTTCTGTTAACATTAACTCTGGCCAGTGTGCCTCTTTTCCAAAAAGCCTTAACACCGTTGAATTCTGAAAGCTTTTTCAGACTTTTAAAGTTTAAAAGTTCTGCAGCCAATTCAGTCCCTAGTTTCTTATCTTTCCGTTGTTATGAAGTATATTATATATTATATATATATATATATATATATATATATATTTATTATTATATTTTATATATTTTATTATATAGTTTTATTATGTATTATATATATATTATTATATATTAGTATATTATTATATTATTTATAGTATAGTATATATATTCTTTTATATATAGTGGAGTGACAGTAGCACATATCCGAAACGCATTGAGGAATTTATCCCTCTGGCCAATTGGCAGCATTATGGAATATTTTGAGCATATCAATGACCAAATGGTTAGCCTAACCTTAGCCTCCTTTTCGTTCTTCTTTTAGTGTGAAGCAAGCCTGCTTCTTTATTCACCGAATCAATAAAACACTATTAAAGACTTATAGCATTTACGATCCTTAGCCTAGGAAGATACCAAGAGAACGGTCTTTTTCCAAATGAATTCTCATTCACCATAGCCTCATCACCTAGTTTTTAGAAGTTGATAGTCTCTTAGTTTGTGTTGTTAGTTTCATTGTGCGTTAATTACCTGAACATGTTTCTGATCAACTATCTTCTTTATTCTTTAATTCCTGCAACCTTCTTACTCTTGGTCTTTTGTTTCCAAAATTTTCAACTTTGATGTAACTTCACACTCCTCTTCTATAACATTATCATCCTTCAAATTAACCAAACTGCAGGTTTTTGACTTCCCAACAGCAAAACGTTTATTTTAGTTCTGCTTCTCCTCTCTTCTCTCTCTCAGTCGTCTCTCTCTCGTCTCTCTCTCGTCTCTGTTTGCTCTTGAATCTCTCTCCTCTGCCTCTTCTCTCTTGTTCTCTCTCTCTTTTCGCATTTTCTCCTAAATGTTCTCGTGTCTCCGATTTGGAGTCTTCGGAATTTTTCCTAACCTTTAACGCTCAAGCTATCCAGTCAATCCACTAATAAATTCATCAGTTCTGCATATTTATACTTCCTAATTTTCCAAATCCAACTATCCAAAATTTGGCTTTATTTAAGTACTTCAACA
>JABUQX010118191.1:0-30803 GCA_015478945.1 Trachelipus rathkii
TCAATTGTATAATTCTGTCCAATGTTTTAATCTAGATATATATAATACAATGATTAATAGAAGTATAGTAGAGGATCAGAGTTAAAACACCTAGGCGGGGATACTATATTCATATATATACTATATGATGTACAAAAATAAATATATTATCATAATCTATTACGATTAAAATGTAGAATCAGTACAAAAGTATATTACTAGTTATAAGTATTAGCTAATATAGTAATTATATATTTATATATATCTTATATATATATATATAATATATAATCATTTAGTAATAAAATGTTACATAACAAATTAAATGTTGTTAAGAATATATTTCAGTTTCCTCCACAGAGAATAAGAGAAAGATCTAAAGTATAAGCTATCAGAAGGTGGGGAGGATTATGGATCTCTGGACACGGTCAGTATGGGATAACCCTTTCACGAAGGTGTGAGTGAGACCAATTTTACGTAACGCATACAAACAAATGGATTGTATATCGGCGTGCGATAATGGGAGGTCCAGTCTGAAAGAGAACAATACAAATCGAATCGAGCTCAATGATTGCTCGTGAAGAGCCGGAGGGCTCATATAGATTATAGCTGTCGGAACATTTTCACCACTTATCTTATAAGAAGTATAGTATGCCTCTAACGAGAACTCCTAACCTATTTTCGTCTCGCCGTCGATCATATCTTCTACTCTATAATCTGGTCTTCACGGAACAGAAACCTTTACGTAAAAATGAGAATGCCTATGAGAATGATACCATCATTCTGTCCGATGCCGCTCCCGCCATCTTTATGATGCAAACTGTTATCTTATCTTTTTCTCGACAGATGGAACTTCTCGAATATTCTTTAACAACATGGGTAATTTTGATGTATTGTTCTAACGATTAGACACTATATAATAATTACCTCAGAGAAAATTTAGGAAGTAGCTGGGAAATTTAGATTTATATCATATGATATTATATATAGACTAGATAAATAGATGAACTTTCCATTCAATTCATATTATACTATATAAGTATTCAATAATATAGTATACAAACTTAATTAATAATAATAATAGATATAAAAGCTTACATTATATATATATTACGTATAATGTACATTTTTCTCTGAACATATTTCATGTAATATTTGATAGTAATTTTGTACAACAACAACAACAATGAAATTAAAAAAAGTCAGCTGTATATCCATAAAGAATGGTAATTTGTTTTTATTCGATATTTCAAGAAGCAGGCGAAAATTTTTTGGACAGCATAATTTTAATTTCATTGTTTAAAAGTAAAATATTAGAAATCAAAAATGAAGATATTATTGATTTAAATTTATAATTAATATTAATATATTAGCATTATAACAAATAACTTAATATGATCAACGTATTCACACAGTAATGGTCACTAAATATCTATATCGATATAATTAGTTATCGTTAAGCAAGTTAAACGATATTTAGATAAATAATAATGGCATATACATTTTACTTAGATGATCAAGTATCTTACTAAAGCCTTTCACTATATATACTCTAAAAATTGGATGCAAATACTATGATATATTATCTGGTTCATACTTAAGGGAGTCTGTTATATATTAATAATAAAATATAGGTGAGATTTACGGGATTCTTAGATAATGAGTATAATAAATATACTTTTTACTTAATATAGTATAATATTATTATAGATGTTATTTAATATATGCTACTATATGAATTGATAAGTTTATATTCTAATATAAAATACTAATATTGGTGTATTTTTTGTTATAGTAATTTGAGCAATTTATTCTTGAGAAAGAGAGATAGATATAGAGTGAATTGCTATGTCTAGGCTGTTCATGGAGACGTCCAGTGTTGTTTTGAGACAAGGAAATTAGGTGAATGATATTCGGGTAACATTCAATAGAGAAAGATCTGGTCGTTGAGTAACGATTATGAGTCAAGCATATGATTGAGCTGTGCCAGTAATGGAGGGGCTACAAGTTGAGGACGCAACTCCTAATGATAACAGAGGTAGTATGGTAGATTGAAAATTAGACAATCCCGAGTTTGACACAGTTTGATGTTTATTTAAATAATTTTCAATAATGCCACTACTGCCAAGTCTTCAACAATATATATGCAATTCATTGTGAAAATGTATTACCTCAAAAGCTATAGCGACCCCATTAGAACGCGTCCCGTCTTGTCTAGTAATTTAACTCGTCTTATGGTCCCCACAAATCCCTTCTAAAAGGGTTACCCATATCTTGTCGAAGCCTTTCGTCACCAGCTGTTGGATACGAGCAACTTGTAGTCACGCTCTTTTCCTCAGAGAGGAATTTCTTAACAAACAATTTGTCCGGGGTTTCACTGTCAACACTGATGTGCTATCTCATCATCTTATAATATATTAGATACAATGGTCCATCTTGAACATCTTTCAGTTATGAATATCATAAAAATTATTTGTTGATCTATTATTTAACTGTATAAGAAATCCATAGTCGTAACCTGGAATGCTCACTAAATCAGGAATAGTCATCAAATATAGGACCCAGCCTATTTCCTTTTAGAATATTTAATTATATTACTCTATATCTTATATTAGCCAGAATTGAGGATTTCTGGAAGAGTAGTATTCGTTTATGAGCCTATTATTGTTATTCTGGTGTACATTAATTATCCATTATCTTCCTACCACGTTATACTGATTTGTGGTAACAAATTATATGGATAAATAAGTAATATTGTATGTTATAAAGGATTTATCTATCAACTAAGACTTTTAAGAATCTACAATTTGGACATACGTTTAAACAAGAGTGTAAAAATTAAAATTTCCAAAAAACCATGATCATGAGCACACTTACATGGGGATACGAGTTCAAAAACATATATTTTTAAACCTTATAAATTTTAATTTTTTTCTAATCTCTCTTTTTAGCGTAGCTAAAGAAGGGCGGGGCTTAATACTTTTAATTATTGATGGGAAAAATCAATTTCGCTTTGAGCGTGATTACGAATAGGTTTTTTTTGTAAAACTTTTAGGAGACGCTCTACAAAATCTGTAGGTGAACGCCATAAAGCAGTAGAGCGAGGGGGAACATTTTTTTGACGTATACACCTTCGATCTATAGAACATCCGAATTCTCCCTGTAGATATTCTAATCACAATTTTCTTACACAAAGAATTATTGTAATGGCACTTGATAGCTAAATAAGATAAGATAGGTATTGGAACATATGAGAGTAGTGGGTATAATATATTTTAAATTTTATTAATATAATTATATATATATATATATTAATATAATTAATATTATATTAATATATTATTAATATAATATAAATATATAATTAAAGATATATATAATATAATATATATATATGTAATAGTAATATATAATCGATATATATTACAATTAATATTATATATATAAAATATCAAAGTACTATTAAAGGTAATATATTAATTTATTTTATTAATAATTATAGGTTATGTGTAGTTGTGTGTGCGTAAATAGTCCCGTGTTTATGAATTTTAAAACTCAATAGAAATTGACCCTGAGACGTAAAAGTACGCAGAGGAGCCAATATTTTAGAATGTATTTAGTGTAATTTTGAAGATGTTAATTAAAGCTAGATTACAAGGGGTGACTTATCGTCTCCCCCCTCTGTCTCCCGTCAGCTCAGTGCAAAAGAAAAATTGATAGTTCAAGGAAAATGTTATTACAGATTTTTTTTTAAACATTTCAGGTAAAAATCATTAAACTTCTTTAATGATAATATTGTGTTAAATATTGGTTTTATATTCCTGTAAAATGCTGAGTCGTTACTCATAATTCACGAGGGTAATATATTTCTGTGGCCCCTAATCTTCGTAAATGGGGTCTTGATAATCCATTTTAAGACCTCATGTATATATATAGTATAGTCGGTAGATACTACCTGGGCATTTTTAATTCTGTATATTATTCATACTAACTTAAATATGAATACAATCTTAATAAGGGTAAAATTATAATATGTTTTTTAAAGGAATACACATAAAAATAATAAGAAATCCATATCTCAAGGCCTTCATTTGATTTTAAATAGGATTTTAAAATATATGTTAAGTTAAATAACCTTAATTGTAATATCAGATTCCGAAACTTAAACCTGAGAACACTATAGACGTATACTATCATAAGAGGAAATAGCGTAATAATCAACTATATAGAATATTTTCCATAAACTATTTATATATAGTCTTTTGGCAAAAGAAAATCGTAGTCGAAAGATTACCGAATAACGATTTATTAATCTATATTAATTTATGCGTAACGATAATATACTAATTACTGAGTTATTGTTTTGATGTATCCGTCAACATTGCCCATATATGATAGCCAAAGAGAAACCCTCGAAGAATTTAAGCTGAGGCACAATTTCCTGAGTGAGAGTACTTAATGAATTACGACAATCAATATTAAATTCATGTAAAAGTGATACAGATAATATAATAACTGTAATATTTAGCAGTTTATATCAATTAACAATATAGAGAATCTAAACAATATAGTAATTCATTTATTGGGTGAAATGATTATGGACATGATAAATGTGAACTTATTATGTTTTTTTGGCAAAACGGTACATACAATTAATCAAATAAAGACTATTACAATTATACTCTCTCACCATAGTATTACATATAAACACGTTAATTATTATGCATCACATAGTTAAGTAGGTTGGAGGCAAGTGATACTATCACAACACCATCTAATTTCTATAAGTACCCTGACACTTACGTATTCCTAGGCTCCTGGAGAGGTTATCATTACTATAAATTTAACACTCTCGAAATCTAAGCTTTTAGGCTATCGAGGGCCCTTGTTGACTGAAGTTCCTTCACCGAATCTAGAACATTCTAATGATCACTTGGCAAAATTTTCTACTACCCTGAATAGGGGGGAAGTGTCCTAGCATTTTCATTTACTACGTAGTATAACAGTTTGTATTACTGATTTGACAATAGGTTCACCAAACGAAAAATTTTAAATTATGTGGTATCAAATAAATAAGCATGGAAAGCTTGCAAAAGTGTTGCCTTACGTACAATATAAGGTGTCAATAACAACACTTTATGATCGTTACTACTCGCATTATTCTCTTCTTGAGGCAGGAAAACATTAGCCCTAATACTTAGTTTTTGGAATTCTCCAAACTATGTTTAGATGACTTTCATTATTCTGAGAGTTTCAACAAAAGTTTTTGAGGAACCAACGATAAAAATGTACCACAATATATGATTAAATATTGGAGAGATGAACTAGCCCTTAGATAAATTAGGGGACTGCATGGGGTAGAGTGACGAAGCCATGTTGTTTTATTGTAGGTACCCAGGGGGTCCATATTCATATTCGATTAATCACATTCCTTTGCCACGAATTTTATACTGGGGTAAAAGCTGCTTCTCTTAGTGAGGAGAGAGAAAGCTTTAGGCTACCCTCCCAATGGAAGAAGCACTAGGTTATTTGAAAAAATACTAATAAGCTCGCGTACGTAGAAACGAAGGGGAAAAAGAACAGGGAAAAAGTGCAAATAATAGAAAATTATAAAATAATACACACACCAGTTTAAAGAATATGGCATTCTCACACATTTCCTCTCCGTGTCTTACAAATTGTTCATGTTAATTCGTCAGCACAGGAAAGTTATTATAACTTCATCGATTCTTATCTATTCTGACCGTGTCTCATGAGATACTATGTTATGCTTTCGTTCCTCTAAAATTTCTTTCTCTAGATGTTGACATTTATGTTTATTTCAGTGTTTTTCTTTTTAGCAAGAGTAGGGAGATCTGACGGATAACTTGACTGTAGAAGTATTTACTTATTTATAACACTTCTGGCTTAGTGTTTTATCAACTTTACACACGTGTCCCGGCCTCTCTCTTAGTTTTATTTATGATGCTGGCATATTTATCTAATTATTAGTGATTTATTGATCTCATTCCACTGGTACGGCCTGTGGTTCTTTGGTGGCGATTTTTGCTTTTCCTCTGTTATCGTTGGTATTCTTTGTTATGTGTTTTATTTTATATTTTTCTTGTATCTCTAATTTATGTATTATTGGTTGTGTGTGTGTGTGTGTATTTTATATGTCTTTTGTGTGTGTGTATAGTAATAGAACATGTCTCTGTATTGCGCCATAGTTTTTTATTTTTTGTGGTGTTTGTTGTAGTTTTGTTGTGTATGTGCTCTGATTGTGGAGCGTTAGTATGTGTCGATTGATGTCTCAGTCTGATATTTTTCTCATAGCTATTGTTTCTTGATCATATTTTATATATGTGTCATATTGTATCTATTTTGGTCTTCTTTGTGTACATTTATTTTTTTTTTTTTTTTTTTTTTAATGTTTTTTGTATATTATCTTATGTGTCCTTCCTATGGTAATATTATTGTATGCTGACTCTCTATATTATTTATATCTAGTTACTTTTTGTATCTGATCATTTGATGTCTCTTAACTCTCGTGATAATTGTGTGGGCTAGATGTACTGGTATATATGTGTGTCTTTTATTGTCTGATATAGTATTATTTATATGCATAAGTGATGTGAATGTATCTGTATTCCTCTCTAATCTGTGTGTTGTGTGTGGTTATTGTTGTCAGTGGTCATCTCAGGTTTCTGGGTCTCATTTATGCTGTATATATGTCTTCATATTTTAATTGGTCTGTGTAGTTTAATGTTGTTATATCAGTTTTTTATTGTTAGGTACGTAGGTTAGCCTTATTTTCCTCATTATATGTTAAGAATAATTGGTATATCTGTATATATTTTTTGCCGTGTTTTTGATTTTGATGTAATTGTATATTTACTCTAGTCGGAGCTGGAATCAAACAGTTTTTACTAAACTATGTTTTTTAGTTGTGTGTGGGTTGGGATATATTTCCTCCTTTATCTCTCTCATTCCAAGAGGATCAGCGTCACTCAAGAATTTTTTTCTCTGTAGTATGTAGAGTTTGAAATGTTTTATTATCTTTGGAGGATATATGTCTAATTACTTGTTAACTTAATGGGATTGAACCACCGCTTGTTGCGTATATTGTTGTGTATATTGTCCTCATAATGTTTAATTGGTATATATATATCTTTATTTTTTTCTATGTAGTAGTTGTTTCTTATATGATTATATTGATGGTTTTGTATGTCTCGTGTGTACTGTAGAAATGTTTCTTGTCGTTGTAATATGTATGATTTTTGTCTGATGTATGTTTCTCTATGTGTCTACTGTCGTTTGAACTTTGAGATTGTTTATGTGAATTATCTGTTCTGGGTTTGTGTGATTGTTATCTCTATGTAAATTTATTGTGTATTTATTTTTATTTTTCTCTATATCTATTTATTTTATTTTTTTTTTATTTATTATTTTTTTGATTGTATAGATCGTTGTGTATTCATGTGTGATTTCGATCTTATGTGGTGTGATGTGTACGTATATGTGTGTGTAATGTGTTGCGGTATGCATTGGTGTCGTGTTGTGTATATTATTGCTTTATAAAGTACGCCTGTATGTGTCTGTCTATATGTCTATGTGGTATATGCTCTCTATATATGCATCTCTTTGTGTAGTAGATTATGTGTATAGGGGTTCTCATTTTTTTGTATTTATATTGTGTCTTCTTTCCTGTAGTTGGTATCTTTTCTGGTCATATTACTTTATATTGTGCATATCTGTGTATTGTAGTAATTCTAGATGTCATGCGTCTATATTTATGTTGTTATATATTGTGATAGCTATGTTGTCTTATCTTATTTTATGTATGGTATATAAAGTTGTATCCTATGCTCGTGTTTATCGTTTTGACATCCTCAGTAATTTTGTTTTTTTGTTGTGTGTGTCTTATTGTTATAATGATGATCATAATGTGTTTAAACGTTGGTTGTGTGTGACATGGATCGGGAATGAGTATAGAAGTGGTGGGATAGAACAGAAAGGATCATTTCTAGTTAGTGTTGATTTTACGACTGAGGATCCTGAACTAAAGGTTAATTTGATCTTCTTTTATCGCAAAACGCTTGTTTATTATGTCTTCTCAATTATGCTTCCATTATAGCAACTTTTGTATTAAAAATCTTACTCTTTTATATTTCAATGTAATCACTTCATATAATTATCCATTATCTTATTTTATTTCTTCAGTCTTATATCATTTCAGCAACTACTGTTTTTTTCAATTTCTTCTTTTTTTATTATTGCAATCCCCGTCATTCACTGCTAAATTGTTGAATTTCTAGCGTGAATTTCTCCACACTCTCCAGAAGTTCTCATGTTTTCCTCTGCACGCATGGAAATATGCCGAGGTATTTTTTTCCCAGATATTTTTATTCCTTGTGGTCATTTCTTTGCATAAATTGCATTACCAGAGGACCTCATTAGAAATATTCTCGTCTCAGGCTCTTCTCCTTATAGAGAATTTATGCTAATAAAAACACATTTTTTGACGACGTGATTGCGAGGGTTTTACAGATATGAAAATATTCTAAATCTATTTTATGGAGCCTTGCTCTCTTTAAAATCTTGCCTCTATCACCCATTTTTCCAAGGTGGGCGATAATACACATGATGCTTCGGATAAGGAAGTAAATTCATAATTGAGATTACTTCAAGATTGAGAGTGGGTAGGGCACTATCCAGCAATATCCCAGCCTTACACTGCCTGTTTGCTCTGGGGCACCTGGCTGTGGCATTTACTTCGTGTTGTCTTCATGTTCTCACTTCTTCTGATATGGATCCTCAAGGCCTTAATTCTTTTTCACTTAATCAGATGCTGAAAAACGCCTATGATATTAACGATGAGCTGTCAATTAAACTGGGCATTTTAAGAATTCTTCTGCCTCTTCTCTCCTCAAGTGACTTCTTCGAACCATTCTATACTTTTTAATATCATAGGGCGAGAAATTGTCTATCATTATTTTGCATCGAATTAATTAATCAGTTGAATCTCATTTATTCCAATAGTATCGTACTGCGCTCTTCTATTTAGAAGGTATATATTGTACGAGGACACTACGTAGTGATTTGAACGCCCTAATTTTTATTAATTAACTCTTTCTCAATCGTATAAATCCCTAACAAAAATTGTCGTTTTGCATACTCATTCCTTGTAGGAACTCAAACTCTAGGTCTGGTTCTATATGCCTACATGTTGATATTCTGTGCTACGTTATAATATGCTTATAAAAGTATTTATTGCGAGCACATCCGCTACTCGACGTGTAAAGTTGGTACTCACTGTTTCTATGCAACTGAAAGGTCTCCCAGCATTCCGCGTATTTTTTGTGTATTGTATCCAAGGGTTTATATGATTTGGATTCTGACATGCATATACACTCTGCCCAGCTGAGAAGAGATAACCATCTAAGATAACTTATGTTTATATTAATTTTTGGTTAAAAACAGACGAGTAGTCTTGGATAGATTCCCAGATGAAAACTTAGTTCCTTTTCACGAATAGGCGCTAAACTTTGATATCCAGGGCTTCGTATATCTTAATAAGAGTCCCGCACTATGGGCTGTTGGTCGATGGGCATTATCTCATCGGTTAAGACGCACTCCAAAATAATTACTTCCGCACACTGCCCGCGGTCTCTACATCGATCTAAGCTTATAGGAATGCTGCACTTCCTTCACTCGACTTGACTAAGTTTTTCTTGCAAAAAGCGCGCTATTGTCTAAGTGGGCTCTCCAATTTTGTCAATTTGCGTCTAAGTTTATCGTACTAAGGGTCGGGTTGAGGGTGAATGGGCACCACTTGGGCCGGCCTTTTTCGGACGCATCATAATGTTTCGCACCACAAGAGTTTTCGGTGGATTCTTTTTCAAAGCATAGGTGCGTACTATGGTTGGATGACAGTACTACGTCTTGCATAGCTAGGTTTGATACTCCCTCCATTACAAGATGGGGTGTTAAGATAGTTGGAAGCAGTTATTATGTCATACATCTGAAAACTGAGCTCATGGTCTTGATTTAAGAGAATAATTGGAAATTTCAATTCAAAGTAGTCAAACCTATTCCAATGATGGAAAGTGCTTATCATCTTCTTTTTCTCGTAGCAAATAATATGTCCTCATTACATATTCTCTAATTCACCTCGTTCTTTCCTTTTGGTCTTATCTCTCGGGGTGGTTCTTGACGCCTTTCTTTTACATTTGGCAGATATTGTAATATGTTCCTTCTCTCACTCCCGAGTTCCTTGCTGAATAACCCTAGAAAGAGAATTCTAATTTTTCTCTTTCCTTTTTCTGCGCTATCTGCCACCTTTTGTGCCGCGTGTTTAGTTACTCAATCTATACTTGACCAGAATAGGCGTGGTAGTCGTTTAAACAACACTCGTTCAAAAGGACTGATTTTATGCTCTCCTCATTTTTGGATTTTGTGTGTGGATTCATTAACATCAGGCCATGGGAGACTTAAATGTCGTTTCTTTCTCCAGCTGTGCCGTCCTTGGGTTGGGCGCACTCATCGACGGATTTTTTTCTGAAAAATAAATGGTTCGATGAAACGAAAATCCATGGGTATCACAGTCACTTATATCGTCTCAAACAGTTTCCTAAAAATGCATTAAGTACATGCTTATAGTAAGATCGTATTTTTCTCGCTCCTCGTCTTCTTTCAGATTACTACCTGGATCGCATAAACAAACAGCTTGCGTCATAATTCCCACTAAACTACAACGGGAAAACCATTTTTCCTCCTTCTTTAATGTAAACATGGCTCACTCCCTGAAACGGAGCGGGCAGACCAATAAGGCTAATTCCTATCACCATCTGTCTCCTCTAAACCGTCTGTTTAGCTCTTAATAATCTCGATATTTATTTCCTCACTTCTCGTTCTTCACTCGACTGTTTTTTCTACCTCATTTCCTAGATCACGGACACTCGTCGGACATCAAGCACTCAGGGGGAATTTGTTTCCTCCTCCAAAACACCTCTTGTGCGTCCTCAACAAGACGTCTTTCAAATTTCTCCCGCACTGAGTTTGAGCATGAATAATTCTTCTTGTGATACGGATATCCGTCGGGGCCTGAGCGGCTGGCATCATGAGGTCTCCTTTGATAAAAGATACACAACATCGATAAGGATCAGGTATTGGTTAGTTTCCGAATTAAATCACTTTTCTTTTCAGGTTAAGTGCGGTTTTCTTCGTCAGTAGTCTCTTTATCCGTCCTTCTTTCCACCTATTAATGTTGTGAGCTCATAACTTTTGCTTCATTCTTTATCTCTTCTAATATTTTTCCCAAAATTCTGCATTCTCCCATACGTCTCCATTGTTTCAATCAATTCATTAATGATTTATTTCAAGTTAAACTCATGGTTCATCGATATAGGACTGTATATTCTACAAATAGAAATCTTCTACTGCTTTAAAGAGTAAGGAACTAAGGTGGGATCAGGGATACTGCTCAAAGATTGGACGTAGCGCAGAGAGGTTAATTTTGAAACAAGAGAACAGATTAAAAGAAGTAAGTGTTACTTAACTCTCAATGGCACTTATTACTTATATTAAAATTTTCAACTCCATAAACAATTTTATCGCTTTTATTTTGCTCAACAGGCGGATAATACTTAATTTAGGGGTGATAAATTCCGCTGCTTAAAATCTGATGCCCATTTCTCCAAAATGCTCTTCAAATATGATAAACCTAATATATTTGTCTCAATATTGGCAATATACAATAATGCTATTCTCAACATATTTTCTACCTAAGATTTACAGATCAAATTCATCTTTCAACTAGTCTTTTAACATATACATATTGCTACATTTTAGAATGGTTTTCTGCGGCTCAGCATCTGTAACCTATGGGGGGTCCTTGCTATTCTCGCAAGAGCGTTCCCAAGCAAAAATATTTCTTTCTCCTCCCGAACCACGTCCAACAATGTAGTATGTATTCCCTATTTAATATGGCAGTGTCCACCTCCATAAACGTTTAAAAGTCATTCATCTTCTCACAAGTCCTTACTTGTCTTTTCCTCAAGCCTCGACTGCAACTTTTTCCGATCGTTATACGACTCGCTCGTTTGCGTACTTTGTAAGCTGGACTTGACAAGCGTCTTGTCTCCCATTGGCTCCTTCCACTTTTCCAACTATATTTTTCCTAACAGATACTCATTTAATTGAATTTTAGACTATTAAAACAAGATAATACCTGCCATGCCAGAGGGTCTCTCATTCAGTCTTCTCGTAATTCATACATCATTTTTTTCACTTCTTTGTCAACATTGCCAATTCATTCACTTTCAGCATTTCTCGCTCTTCTTTTTAAACCTTTCTTTACACCATTAACTTATCAATGTCATTTGTCATATTACAGATAATTGTCGAATATCTTTTCCTTTATTCACATACATTACTACTTTCTCATTCTTTTTGCGCCAGTACTAAATAATGTTTAATCTTTATTCACTGATGTGAGTAAATAGTGAACATGCTAAATCCTTTAATAAGTCGTTATTCTAGACATTCTTAAGTGTCTTTTTTACAAAAAATGCAATCTGTACAATATGAAATCATTTTTATTTTTTTCATCTACATTTCCGTATATAATTATGTAGTTATTTATTTCTTATTTCATTTTTATCTTTTAGCTGCTAGTTTTTTCTACCGGCTAGTGTGGATTTTATTATTTAATTTCTCAAAAGATAGTTATTAATTGAAATGACGTTTAATGTATACTATTTCAAGTTATCTAAATTAATGGGATCACTTGATTCAGTTAGGCGAGATCTATCTCACTCAGATATAAATCCTATGTTATTATTATTTTGGGATTTAAATATATTAATTTTGGTTTCGAGTAACATTCATTGCTCACTTCACGCTAATTATCCTTTGCTCGGATACGGAGGTAGATAAGACCACAAAAGATTACCTTTGCAGAAAAAGCAGACAGAGTAAAAAATTATTTTTATTATTATTATTATATTGATTTTATTTGAATTCAATAACTATAGGTAGTAACCTCTCAGCCTCCCAACCTTATCACCACTATGCCCTGTGGGTCATTGGGGGTGGGAAAATGACCAGAAAGAATGAGTACCGAGTATAATTATAATTATTTTATGAGAGGTAATGAAAGATTATTCGGAAGAAATATACATCAGTTAGAATTTTAAAATTAACAAATATGTCAACTAAGTTAACATGTTAAAAGCAAGTCACAAGTACAATGTTGTGGTTTTCCTAAATTTTAACGAACGATTCTTCTGCTTTTTCATTAGCATTGTTGATTCAACTCTGCAACACTTTTGAGTTTGAAATTGTTCTAAAATTTTGCTTACTCTACGAGTAAACATAGGGGTAATATAATAATTCACCGGACTGTCTGCCAGTATGAGATAGGTGAAGAGGCAGAGTTTAAAGGCCGTAGTCTAAGACGCTTTTTATAACCGCGAAGCTATGATGGAAGGACACCCAATAATTGGGCGATAGTTTGTCGATGTACGATCTATCGCGCACAATATAAATAGGCAGGGAAACACACGTTTAGGGAATTTTATTAAAAGCCGACATCTGGCGGAAATCTTTCTGTTCTCTCGGACGGCATCCAATAATCTATAGGGTATCAAATTCCTTTCGGCAAGTTTTCTTGTTGAACTCTCCTTGTGATATGTGAGTGAAGAGCAGAGTAAATAGAAAAAAGTAATGGATATAAAGGACATTCATTGGACTCACATCTATAAGCCCGATGTAAGAAGCGAGAATGATAATAACACAAGTCCTGAGCAGCATTATTAAAAGTGTTATTAAATCCATTATTATCCGACCTTGAATTTCGATGCTGACTGCGCCCGCGTCTCGTATTTCCTTCTTCAGCTGAGTGGTGTTGACCTTGAAGGATCAGCTGCAGAGAACCCGCCATCTCAGTCATGGCCTTTGTAAGCTCGGCCAGCTGGCGCGAAATCTGGTTGTCATCATTGCGGGCAGAGTCAGGTTTGCCCTCTTGGTCGCGCGCAAGACTCGGTTGGTTCGCAGAGTCTGTTTCACGCCTGTCTGTGTTGGCTCGTACAGCATTAACAGATCCCCAAGTCTGTTCGTAGTTTGTCTGTTGGTATTTTCGGTCCTTTTGGATGAAGTTTTTGAACAAGTCATCTGCGACCTTGACCATACGATGTATGTTATTTTCTTCAGTCAATGTGTATACGCTCATCTGGACGTTTGTGGGAAGTTCTTCGAGAAATAGTTCGATAGCAAATTTAGGGTTATTGTCTACTAAAACGTCGAAGTTCTTGTAATCAAGCACAGCACCCCTTTTACTCGATTGAGGTATTCACTTGGGAGCTCATCAGGCCGCATTCCTTGTTTGAAAATTTCACGAATTCGTTGGCGAAGGGCGGGAAGATAGGTTTGTTCGATATCTTCTAAAAGCAGTTGATAGGCATTTGCTTGTAATGAAAATTTAATTTTTGATACTAAAGTGGTTGGCAAAATTGGTGCTAACAGACGAACAAATTCATGTGTATCATCGATGGGATTTAACATGAATGTCGCATTTGTAGCACTAAGCCAACTAATGACATCATAAAGAATCAAACACTGGTAATTGACTTAAAGTTAGATGACTATAAGTCTTTAATGGTGACTTATATTTTATTCAGGACGCCTTGGTTTTGTTTCTTGGCGGGAATTTTTCGTGGCGTCATTTCAAGCTCACTTATCGGAGGAGGAAGGCAGAATGGCTGTTCCCCTCCTTGAGGGTTGATTTTGTTGAACGGAGAGGGCGTCCGTTGCCCTTCCTCACTTTTCTACTTTCAAAAAAGTGGTTCTTTGAGTGACTCGCTTGATTTTTTTTGAAAAACTAATTTATTGCAAAACATTTTATATTCTGTAGGGCATAAAAATCCCCTCTACAGGGTCCGAAACAAGTTAAGCCTAAGATGGGAACTTTGTTTGAAAAATTGCCACATATGGTTGACGCATAAAAGCAACCGGCTTTTCTGTTACTATTCCCTTTGTGTTTTGGCTTACGATTTTTTTTTCTAATTTACGACATTTAACAACGATTTAATTTCTTATTTGATACTTTCGAGATTATAGATTTTGTTTGTATATTTCTTCACGTTGTTAACTATTTCGCTTAGACTCTGGTTTATTGCAAGAGCAATGTTTAATACAGTATAATGATATATTATGACATATTTAATCATTTACAAATATTGTCTTTTATTACCGGCAATTTTGTATATTACCTAATGCTTTTTTTCCTGTGGTTTAATTTTCTTTGTCACATTTTTCTTTCATAAAATTAAAATTTGGAGGACAAAATAGCGAGTTTTCTCTTAAATTAATGATAGGCAATGGCATATCTCGTGGATTGAATGAGAAAATAACTATCAATTCTACCCGCTGTTTTATTTAATTCATTAAATGACAAAATTGACATAGAATTATGTATTATATAATGAATAGAATGGCAATCGGCACAAAGAATAAGCTATAAATTATTTTATAAAACCTTCATTCTAGCAATGTTAATATTGGGCACCCACATCTATTCTAAATCTGACCTCTTCCTCTCGAAGTCCTAAACACACTCTCGAATCAGTTTGGCTTCGGGCCCTTTTCGGACTCCTTCACCAATCAGATTCAAACACTTTATATATTTTAAATAGGAAACGGCATACATTTTTATGCTTTGTTCGGATAGGTAGACATAAGTTGTGTTCCTTGTTTATTTGGAAATATGAATTTGAAAGATTTATTCGAAATATGCGAAAACGATTTTACAGTTTTATCTTTATTGCAACATTTTGGATTAATACTAGATAAAAAGCTGTTGTAAAAAGATGTGAGAAACAGTGCGCAATTACTAAAAGAGGGGAAAAGTTTTATTTTTATTGTAATAGTAAGAATTGTGGATCAAAATATAATAGGTAATTATGGATTATATATATATTCTATATATATATATATATATATTAATATATAATTATATATTAAATTAGACTAATTATTATTCATATATATGATTAGAACGTAACGTCGAGTGTGGACGCAGTGGAAACCACCAGAGAGCAAGCGATAACAGAAAGGCCAAAGGAAAGAGAGATTGGAAAGAAGGAAGGCCTGAAGTTATATTTTGAAAAGAAGAAAACCTGAAAAATCTACTCTAGAAGTGGTCTGGCCATATTTTCAGAAGAGAATTATCTTGGTTAAAGGTAACGATAACAAGCTTAAAAGATAATATAGCAAAATATGGAGTGATTCCTGAATTTTTAAAAATGAAAATTATATACTTTTTAATTAATTTCATTTGAAGTCTGGGGTGGAGGAGTTTCACGAAAATTTTTCCATTCATATATTTTGGTAATTTGGAAAATAAAATAGTAAAATTTATATAAATTAAAAAAGAAGTTAAAGTCTGGAATATTTATAATTCGGTTTTAGGAGATGAAGCTGCGTTTCTCAAAGCAGTTGATTCGTATGAAGTAAATTTTCAAAATTCTACCATGTTGTTCTTTTCGGAATGGTGGTGCACACATTAATTTCATTTAGTCAATTTATCACACCCCCCAGCAACAACCACCCTGCAAGCCATGCCCAGGAAAATAGTTGGATTGCACAAATAAAAATAGATATTAATAGTATATATATATATATATATATGTATATTAATCATATATATATATTATAAATTATTAATAAGGTATAGGTATATATATACTTGATATATATATACCATATATAACCTGGGGGAGGAGGTTATATTATAAGTAAATAACTATACTATATATAACTATATATATATATGATTAATAATATATATATATATATATATAATATATATATAGGGTTTCTTTTTCGTTTAATCCCCCACATGATATAGTCGATATTTTATTAAACTATCGATCCCTATTGTTTTGATTTAATAAATATAATAATTCTTTTTTCATTAAAATTTACAAGCTCATATTTCATTTATTATTGATTATTTTTTTTTTTTTGTCTTTTTAATATTTTTGTATTTTTAAAATTTTTTTATTTTCAAAAAATTTCAATATTGTTGAAAACCTGTTCAAATAAAAAATATGAACTTATATGAATTAGGGGTTTTCTTAAAATTTCACAATTATCAATTTTAGGTTACGATGAACGGTAAGGTCTTTAAAATCTTAAATTTTTAAATATTTGAAATATTTCAGGTTAGGTATTAGGGTAGGTTGATACAGGCTTAAGGTTAGGTAGAGTTGTTAGCTTTAGTTTCAGGTTGGTTAATTTATAAACGGTTAGTTGCGTAAAGATTAAACTACTACTTATACCTATACCTGTAACCTAAAACAGTTGAAAGAAGATTAAATAGAAGTAATACTGAAACCGATCAATATATAAGGGAAATTTCTAATTTTCTTTTGCCTTTTTCTTACTTATTTATTAATACTTTTTGTGGTTTCGGTTTTGCATTTTTGAAATATTCATTGGTAGGCTTCCCCAGCAATGAAAGAGAATGAATGCATAGATGTCTTATGTTTCATTTATTAAATTTGTTTTGAAATATAAAAAATATTTTAATGATATAATATAAAAAAGACAAAACAACAATAAATGAAAACGGAAACTTAACAACAAATTTTTATAAAAAAAAAATTTATTAACTATTTCATGAAATAAAAAACTAATAACGGTTCGATTAGTGGGTGGTCACAATTGAAGGATAATCGATTATCGTCTAGATTGATGGGGATTTACAAAACGGAAAAAGAACCTATTTAGGTGTATTATATAAACTACCCTTACTTATATACTTATATATATATATATATCTTATATATATCATCTATCTATATATATATATAATATATATATATATATATAATATATATATATATATAAATATATATATTATTACCTTCTTTCCCCAAGACTGGGGGTAATGTTTGAGGGAATGCACCGGAACGAAAATTAGTAGAAGTATATTAAAGACAAGTAGAGAGAAAGCCCGCAGCCTTGACTAAGGGGTGGCTTTCTCCTTTCATAACCTACTCCTAGGCGAGAAGCTAGTTTGCAGTTCGAAATCCACCTCTAAGAGCTTCGGGAACGGGACTTTTCGCGACGTGACGGCAACTCTACTTTATGACCAATCTCGTCAGTGTGGGGTTCATCCCTTGGCAGCAGGTGGGCCACATTTGCCCTACACTACATCAACCCCTTTACATTAAATCTCCGCCTATCTCCAATTTGGGTATTAATGCACCTTTCTTCTCGCCTCTGCCCAACACACCACATTTCTCTCCTTCAACGGAAAATCCCTTTACTGCTCAATCCACGGTCTTTGGGTTCTTCTGTATCAGCACAGTCGGTATTTCAATTCCAACACATAAACTCACCACTATTACATATCCGCTTTTTTAAACCAACCATTCTATCTGTCCATCCTTTCCACATGAAAATATTTAATGCAGCAACTTATTATTTTTGCTTTTATTTCTCTCATTTATTTCCTTTCTTCACATCCACAAAACTTACAAAACTAATTATCTCTCTAATAGTTCATTCACTCATAACTTTCAATCAATTTCTTTCTCGCACTTCACACCCTCTAAGATTGTCCACTCTGAGCACGATTGTACTTTAGCATCTAAACCTCTTGTTCATACTATAGTTTTCACTACTATCATTATATAACACAAGTAGATCACTACCCTCTCTCTTTTCAATTCATTTTCACTCAACGATTAATTTGCACAGCCACCTTCCTGTCATTCACCCAAACCTTTCCTTCTATCATATAAACACTAATATATATTATTATATTATAAGTACTATAATATTTTAATAATATTATATCATTTTTATTATAAGATAGTATATATATAAAACAGTATAAATAAAAACTTAATATATTATATATATACTATATATAAATAATACTGATATATTTATATTCTTATATTTCATAATATATATATTATATATATTAGCCCGAGGTTCCCTTATTCATATTAAGTGAAAAAATAATCTATCGGATTTTAGGAGTGCTGGTTATTATTTGGTTCCAATTGTTTTCTAATTATTATTTTATGTATCTCTAAGTTTTATTAGGCCATTTCGCTTCATTCATAAGGTTGTTATTCATGTAGCTCTCATAGTACTTAAAGGAAAATTAATAGGAAATATCCTTTAAAATATTACATATTGAAAATTCTTTTTTTTTTACGAACAACTTTTGCTCCTTTACCTTGTATTTACTAGGTCTCATAAGCATAGCTACAATAATAATAACTTACAGAAATAGTAGTATTAGGAGGATAAATAACTTTATAAAATAAGACAAACCGAGGTAATAATGGCAAATGGCCTGCGGAGCTAACGCAACGAGATAGTTCTTACCACTCGCGTACATTGTCTTCTAAACAAGGCTTTAAAAGAAAAAAATTCACTTTTTGTTATTACTTGCGTGTTCTTTTTTTTTTTTTGTAACATAAGAAATGGATATGTGTTGTCGGAAATAATATAACATTTTCGATTTACGAGTATAGGTGGTCATTGCTATATTATTATAGCCAAAATGTCAAAAGATCCTTCTTTCGGTAACGGTTATATACGGCAACAAATATTTCTAATTGGGCATTACAAACATCAAATAGCAAATTACCATCGAAGGAAGACTATTTACGTACTTTGTTTAATAACATGAGAGTTGTCAAACTAAATTTTAATAGAATTTGTTAATTTGTCGAATATGATTGCTTGATTTATTAGAGGAAAGCAAAAATCCTTGCACCAGAAACTCATAAATGTAAAAGTAAATTGATGGCATTATTATATGATACATGACAGAAATTGGCCAAGGACAAGAATAAAAGTAGCAATATCATCCAAGAGAAACAACAAGAATTTTATAATAATTTGGAAGATGTATTTAACATAGCACATCAGAATGCCTTGAAAAACATGCATCACAATTGAAAGAAGATATACATTTCTGATCAAGAGAACGTGACATTAGGGACGACCCAGAGTTTTTTGATGGACAACGAAGAATTTTATAATAATTTGGAAGATGTATTTAACATAGCACATCAGAATGATCACAATTGAAGAAGATATACAATTTCTGATCAAAGAACGTGACAAGGGACGACCAGGTTTGATGGCCGGCGTTGATAGATTAAAAGAAGAATGTTACAGAGATTAAAAAAGGAAAGAGTAGGAAAAAGAAAAAGTTTAGATGATCCATCAACTTTAGCAGTTTTTTTCCGAATGTTAGTATAATCATTATTTATTTTGTTAGTTCCCGGTAATGTGTAACGAATATGTTATTAAACAAAAGTTTTTTTTTAGTGCAAGATGTGGATGTTGTTTCTGGCTCAGACAGCTTTTCGACAGAATTTCTGTTAGAAAATAACGAGGAACGTCGTGAAGAAGAAGAACAAAAAAATTTAAGTGTTGAAAAACCAAAGAAAAGAGCTCGAAATAATTTACTCACTCCACAAATAACTGCAACATTAGATAAAAGTAGAGTTAGTGAGCGAGATTCCGTTCATTTACTAATGGCGTGTTTGGAAGCCATTTCTTTAGATCCAGCCCCTTACGTAATTAATTAATGCGCTATTGAATACAGAATTTGTAACCATTCACTGGGATACAAAATTGTTACAATATATATGTGGTAAGCCAGTAGAAAGATTGGTTATAACTGCTACTGGAAATAATGTTGAACCGTTACTAGGTACCTCAGATCTACAAGGAGCTACCTAGTGAAATGGCCTCTGCAATTTATGAGACTTTGGAGAAGTGGTATTTTACTTAAAAATACAGACATTTTCTTTTGATATCATTGCTTCAAATACAGGCAGAATTAAAGGTACTTGTACGTTATTAGAGCAAAAATTGGGCAAATATTTTATATAATAATAATGGAATATTATACAATTTTTGAAATTTTATTAACAGCAGTTATTACCAAAAGCAGGTTTGTATTTTCGGAGCCAAATACTCCATTATTCAGAAGATTTCAAAAAAGTTGGTCTGAAATTAATGTTCAAAAATTCATTCCAGTTGTTGAGAACCTTGAAATCGCAAAAATGATAGATGATGATAGGCTGATAGAGAATCTATTTTGAAATAAATGAATGATTTAATTTCTGAAAGGTATCCTTCAGAAGACTATCTGGGACTAGTGGATCTTGTAATTATTTTGGGGGGAGATGTTCCCCCCGGGAGCATACTTTTCTACTTTCAGAAAGTCTGGAGTATATCATATGGCCATACGGATAGCGAAATCCATACATTCTTTAAAAATATATTTATTTCGAACAAAATTTCCATTAACCAAAGAAGACGAAATATCACTTACACATATAACATGCTTTATTGTAAGATGCAACGTCAAATACTGGATCCATGCAAATAGAGAAATATCTGCTCCACTAAATGATGTAAAATTTTTGAGAAAATTAGAGCAATACAAGCAAGTTGACGAAAGTATTGCCGAGGTAGCAATCTGTAATTTTTGAATCATTTATATTATTAAAATGATGAATGTATAACATTTGCTCTATTTGATGATTCGGCTACTGAAGAAAGAAATGGCACAAAAGCTTACAGCAGCATCAGAAGAAGAAGGAAAAAAAGAAGCAGAAGAAGCATACGAAGTTGAAGGTGAAACTATAATCAGTCTCAAGAAATTGCTATTAAAAAAGATGTTTCTCAATTCCTGCAAAGTTCAGATACAGAGATTTTGCATAAGCTAGCTAAAAATTTATCTAAAAAATTATTTCGCAGATTTTCAATTGGTAACTTTGTGCACCTACATCCATCCCAATGGATTAATTCCGTACAGTATTAACAAGGAAAGCTTCGTATAGATAAATCAAAGATTGTTAATAATTCTGCGAAAAGGGGTATCAAACTAACTCAAGATTATAACGACAAGGTTACAAAGGATGAGGATCAAAGCAATTTTTATTGCAAGTAGGTTAAACCTTTATAAGCTGTAATTACAGTTCTCACGACTCACAAATCTACTGTAGTATTTTCTATCAGTATTGTATTGTCAGACAAAGTCCACTACGCGCGTGAACTATCCTTAAGGGCAACAAAGAAGTGTTTATAGAAAAAATTTTATTCGTTAAATGGAACTTTATTGTCATTTTTTATATTATTTTTTTTTTTTTTTTTTTTTTTTTTTTTTTTTTTAAAAAAAAAAAAAAAAAAAAAAAAAAATTAAATAAGTAGTACATTTTGGAATTTATAATTTCGTAAAGTCTCAAATGTAAGGATAGCCAAATTTGGCACATTTTATTTCTCAAAAGAAAGTATTAACTGAAACAAATAAGATCTAAAAAAGATATACAATTTTTTTGTGAATAGTAAAATTTTGTGGGAATTATGTTTACATGTAACGGAACATAATTCTACCCGGCACTTCCCAAAAGATGAAACTTCAAACAAAAGAGGCGCCCTATTAGGGTGCCCCTTATCATGCACGTATAGTGAGAAAAAATAATCTGATTAGGAGTGCTAGGTTATTATTTTGTCCCAATATATCAAAGTTAATTACCAATTTAGCCGTCATTTAAGGTGCTACACGGTTTCCCTATTCCTAAAAATATAATGGAAGTTTCCTTAAAAATATCACATACTGAAAAGTCTTTTTTACGACACTTTTT
This sequence comes from Trachelipus rathkii, assembly GCA_015478945.1. NCBI lineage: Eukaryota > Metazoa > Arthropoda > Malacostraca > Isopoda > Trachelipodidae > Trachelipus > Trachelipus rathkii. The sequence goes on from JABUQX010118191.1 coordinate 22,653, forward strand.
TATTTCTAAAGCAGTTACAGTAAAACTTGGAGAAATATATAGATATTTCTTGTTAAATAACTTTTAAAATAAACGCGTTGGCAACCTTCAGAAACGCCAGCGAGATAAAAACACTCGGCGAACTTCAAAAAAGGTTTAAGAAAAATTTCCCCCCTTTTTTTTTTTTTTTTTTTTTTTTTTTTTTTTTTTTTTTTTTTTTTTTGAACCTTCTCAATCGCAATGATAATTACAACAGTAAAAACAAGGAAAGATTAAAGGTTGTGAAGGATTCGTGTCGAGAGGGGTAATCACCTGCATTCAAGATTATAATCGAAAGGTAATAAAGAACGAGGACAAATCATTCTAATTTCAAGTAATTATAAACATTGATGCAAAATATTACAAATCTATCATATATATCTAAATTTTATTTCAGATTTAACAGAATATCGCTCGAAAATATCCTACAAGCAAATAAAGAAATTCAGAGAAAGAAAGAGCTATAAACAATTTGGATTATCATTTATCTTATTTTGTTTTTTGATTTTTTTTTAAATAAAATCAAATAGAAAAATCACAGTTTGTAATTTATCATTTTATGAACTATTTCAAAATATAATATAAAAATATTGTGTCTTCCAAGGGAATTGGGTATCAACCAAATTATACTAACCTTAATGAAAGGTAAAACAAATTACAACTATTTTGTGAAAGTAAGGCTAGAGCGCGGCTTATTATTACTTTTTTAAGCTAATTTTGTGCAATTAGTTTACATTAATGGAACATAATCCTCTCGCACTCCCCAAAATATACAGCTTAAAAAATGGCACGAATGGGTATCCCTTATCATATAATGAAAAAAAAAAATCTTATTTTTCGGAGTGCGTAATATTTTGTCCAATGTGTCCACATTTACTATTTTAGTTTCAATTCAAGTGTGAACACAGTCGCGCTGATGTCCAAAATAAATAGGAAGTTCCTTCAAAAATAGTCGCATACTGAGAAAAGTTTTTTTTTACGAAATACAGAAAAGAAAAATGCAGAAATATGGTATGGTAAGTAGCATATAGAGTATTGGTTAAAATAACTTTATACAAATAAACGAGTTGGCACCCCGCAACGTCAACAGATAAAAACACTGGCTGACATACCCTAAAATTCACTCTTGTCATAAAAAGTTTTATTTTTTTTTTTCGTTTTTTTATATATATAGAATGGATTTTATTTTCGTAATAATAATCAAAAATTTTATTACATTGGTGGTCATTGTAATTAATCTAGCAAAAAATTCGAAAATCTTAGGCATAAACATTTCTAATTAACAAGCAGCTACCGATAATGACCTGAGAGAACATTTATTCAGACTTTGAAGAATGTATTTTGATTGAAAATTACAAGCTTGTTTTGAACCAACTGGCTTGAAATACAGTCAGAATTAAAGATACTAGAACATTGCTAGAACAAAGATTGGGCAGAAATATTATACATTTTGGCTTCCGTCATTACGTTCGTTTTTGAAATTATGTTACAAAAATATTACAAAAAATAAACTTGTAGTTTCGGGCTCAACCGAGCAATGAATCAGAAGAGTTCAAGAAAGTTGGCCAAAGGCGCGGCTGCGGAAATTCAATCCAGAGGCAGATATTATTTTGAAATGCAGAAATGATAAAATTTCTGAAAGGTCTCCTCGAGAAGACTATCGGGAACTAGTGGATCTTGTAATTATTTTTGGGGGGAGGCGTTTCCCCCGAAAGCATATATTTCCTAAAGCCAAGTGCATATCATATGACCAAATGGATGGCGAAATACATATATTCTATGAAAATATATATTACTTCGCGAAAAGCAATTCAGTAATCAAAGAAGAAGATAATATCCTAAAAATGAACATGCTTGTTGTAAGATGCTCGCTCAAATACTGAGTTCCCATACATACTAAAACTAATATCGTCCTCCACCTAAAACAATATAAAATTTTTGAGAGAATAGGAGTAATACAAGCAAATTGACGAAAGTATCGCCGATCAGTATATCTTATTTTTTTGAATCCCTACTGTATTTAAATGATGAATGTATGCATTTGCTCTATTGATGATCGTCTACTGGAGAAACAAAACTAACAATATCATAAAATATACAGCAGTCAAGCCAGCACAGAAGAAGAAAGAAGAGGAAGAAGAAGATAGAAGAAGAAGAAAAGAAGAAAGAAGAAGAAGAAGAAGAGGAAGAAGGAAGAGAAGAAGAAGAAGAAGAAAAGAAGAAGAGAATAGAGAAGAAGAGAAGAAGAAGAAGAAGAAGAAAAGAAGAAGAAGAAGAAGACAGAAGAAGAGGAAGAAGCAAGAAGGAAAAAAAAGAAGAAAAAAGAGAACTAGGAGAAATTTTATTCAAATTGCCCAATTTAAAAAAAGATGTTCCCCAATTCCTGCAAAGTTCAGATGAAGAGATTTGCTATATTAACAGCAAATTATCTATAAATATTGTAGATTTTCAATTCAAAACATTGCACTACATCCATACCCAATTTATTAGGAGGAACTTTCTTCTACCACTTTATCTATCCAGAATTACCGCTTCAGCCAGTTAGTGCATCAATTGTCTTGAGATGAAACCAACATTTAGACCTTTCTCCTAATTTCTAATCCTTCTTCTAAAACAGTGAAACTATTTGCGGCTCTAGGTTCCTCCTTCCAAGCTTCGCAGGAAACAAACCCGCACGGCGAGAAAACGTTGGCACTTCAGGTGCTGCAACAGTCGACTTCTGCGTACTTTCTTTGATTCCCATGATACCAACAGCCTTCCGTGAAAGGGCCTCCTCGGAGTGTGCAAAACGCAACCAAATTCTCTCTGATAAAGAGGCGTGCACCCACATCTTTTACCTCAACAAACCAGAAACATTGTTTAACTCTGCTTGTTCTCGTGCTAGTACCACAGGAAGTATTACTGTCGTCTTCAAATTACAGAAACCCTTGCAACTTACATTTCGTCCCAAAATAGTGCAAAACTAAATTCCCAACGAGACTAAAAAAAATTCTTCTCCAGAGGAAAAGCAATAGCTACTGACTTCTCTTTCTCGACATTTTTAAAAAAGGCTAACTCAACTTGCACTTCTTCCTCTTGCCCCATTTATTCATTTTTCCATCAGCGCAACTCGGCCGTTTAACCTTCCACAAAGCTGAACTCTTACTCCAACTTGCTTCATAATCCACATTAAAAATTCCAGTGCAATCTTCTTGCCCAACTCGCCCACATATTTGCTAATATTCGTATTTCTCAAAAAGTTATTTCACGCTTTTTTCGAGCTAACACTGAAGGCGTAACTGTTCTGATGGAAATTCTTCGTGTGTTAAAAAACTTTGCTTTCAAACTTGCATTCGCTTTGAAATATCTGCTCTGTCTTCTACTAGGCCTTACTTCATTAATGCTGGAACGGTCGCTCATACTCCAAAGAATGAAACGAATCTCAACCTCCACTATGCAAGTCTCTAATTCTACTCTTTCTAATATTTCGAATCTATCTAAGAAGAAGATTTGAAACACCCTCAATTTTCTAATCTTATCTTTGATCGCCGCTTGGCTTTCGTAACGAACGCTCTACTGGTGATCGTTTCTAGTCTTTCTTTTCTTGGTCTCTTCCTTCAGAAATTTTGGTGAATACCACCGCTCATGCCTTTAAATTAAAGTAGTCGTGTTACCATGGTTCTGTTTTATCATAAACTCTCTACTCTTCATAAAGGTCTCTCTTCTATACTTCACACATATCCACACTCCTAGCGCGACGACTTCACATCCCTTTATTACTCCCCACATTTTGAACGCGACTTTTCAACAACAATAGCTCAGCTACAACAGGCACTCCTTTGGATCAACTAGCATCTGATGTTTCTCGAATTTCTCTGGGTTATTGAGAACAATGGTTGTTTTCAATACCTCTTCAACTCATTCTCCATCTTTTCCACTCCACATGAAACTTTCACACAGCTACAACATTTCTTTGAAAACAACATAACCAACTTCGTCTGTCTTAATTTCTTGTGTTTATTTTCTCCTGACTCCTAATGAGAGTTCATATATTACTGTTACTTCCAAAAGCGTTCTAAAAAGGTTAGCGTGTTCTGAGGATCATCAGAATTCGTTGGCCAAACCTCAGTTGCTTGTCATCTATAGAGTGTCCGTTCGCCCTGGGTGGGGGTCCCTGTATAGAGTTTGCCCTCACCATCTGAGTCATTCCACTCACACTGCTCTCTTCAAATGGAGTGCTTTTCGTCTATCAATCGAATTTTGGGTCACACTTTTTAATTCATCGCTATTTTAACGACAACGCCCTTCTGAAAGCTCCCTCATCACATACCCTCTTCATGAGAAAGAATTGCGACAGCCACCTTATAAACAGTCTCAATATTCTCTGTCACACTCTCTTACCTCAGACTTAACTATGTTCGACTCTAACATGGTGGTCCCACGGAAAGAATGGAAACTACTCCTGTTATCTATTTTCCAAACTACCTTTGACTTTACACACTCCTAACTCCCGTGTATCGGGCATGTCCGGCCTTAAATTGGACGCATAGGTAAACTACCCTAACTCTGTGGAATAGTTAGGCCAGTGATGTCACAATAATGTTTTTGCCCCGAAACTCTTGTTTAATCTTCTAAAATAATACGAGGAACCCCTACCGATATTATAATCTTTAATTTATGATGTTAATGAAGAGATGATGTGAATGATATATAAATATATATATATATATATATATAATATATAATAATAATTATTATATATAATATATATATATATAATATATATATAATATATATATAATATATAAATAATAATATATATATTCTAATTTACATCGCTTTTAATAATCTAGTAGAATTCTTACAGGTCTGGTGGAGTGAGTGAGCGGGATATTAAAATAAATGGGAGAGCTATAATGCTGCAATTACATGCAACTTCTATGATAAGGAATGGGATCCAAATTGCGGGTTCCTTATTTTATACTCACGATGAGGCAAACAAAATGGAGAGTCGCGTCTCAGAGCTCTCTCAATAGCAAAATTGAGTTTTTGTGGTGACATATTTAGAAAATACAGATTCACACATATGTTGTTGCAAAAGATAAAAGAATTCGAATAGACCGTTTTGACAAATCTGGATATTCGTCATATATATCACGTCAGAAATTTTCTACCGGCACTTCTCCAAATTTAGCGTTTAACTGACTGTCTGAGGTAATTTTAATTACATTTTCATAATCCACTGCCAGAAATTCTTCCTTTCGATGATAAATTTGAAATCTTTGGCAAAAAAATAAGAGGGACGAGAGGAGTTCTCCTTTCATGGCTAAGGTCGAATGAGATCACGCTTTCCAACAAAAGCAAAGATGATTTGATACGGCCATCTTATATATTTATATAAAATACTTACAAAGGCGCAGCGTGCAAGCCAGAAACTTGAGTTCAGACCATAGATGGATACCGTTCAACTGACGCTTTCTGAGTTCAGAAAAAGCACTAAGTTAAACCTTACTGAAATGAGTTGGCCAGAAATTCTTCCTTTTCATGATAAATTTTAAACCTTTGGCAATAAAATGGAGGGATGAGACGGGTCCTCCTTTCTTGGCTCATGTTGAATGAGATCACGCTTCCAACAAAAAGGGAAGGTTGAAGTTGACAGGCATATATATATATATATATAATATAAATATATATTATATATAATAATATATATTATATTAATATATATATATATATATAATATAATATTATATAAATATATATATATATATATATATATAAATATGTAAAAGGGAGGAAGAGCCCTTGCTATAAAAATCATTATACCTGTGGGTTTAACGGTGTTCTGTGCGAACTGGAGAAGGACACTTGTGGCGTCCTTCTCTCGTAACTCGAAAGGCGGGCAAATTTGAAGTATCTGGAGCTTAATCATAGCCAGTCTTGTTAAAAGGTGGCGGAGTCTTGGCTCTCTGCCTCTAGTCTTTTTATTGCCTAGCCAAATAAGTAACTCATTATAATTTGATTTGTTTAAAAAAGAAAGTAAAAGAACAAATTAAGTATGGTATTCGACCTTATACCAATGATGCAAAGAAAGCAAGAGAGTAAAATTTTGAAAATCTCTGAGTACTAAAATGAAGGAAGAATAAGGGAAAAAAAAATAATAACTTCCGTTAAATTTTAATGATTAAAAAAGCAATTTGTAAAATATATTGATTGGTGCTAAAATAAATAATTATTCTATTGAAGATGTCTATAACGATTTCTATGCAATATGATTTTAATTAAGAAGAAACTTAATTAAATCATTTAAATCCCTATGTCAGCTAGTTTCTAGCAGACAGATGGTGCCGCTTTCAGATGTACTCAATAAACAACTTTGTGATACAATTAGCGCAATTAATTGTGTAAAAAAATATCAAGTGAGAATTCCAATCAGGAAAGGAAAACGGCAAAATTAAAAGTCCCAGTAAGAGAGAGTAGCAGAGCGAGAACTAAGCCTAAAAATGAAGAACTCATATCGAAACAGATGGAAAAGGGGGGAGGGAATACTCCAAACCCCAAAATCTACGATAACGGCAATTCACTCCCGAAAATCACAACAACGAACGAAGGAAATGTTTACCCGAAAGCGAGGGAGGACTCGAGGCGAAGATGCCTTTCGTTTTCCTTATAAATAAAAAAAAGAAAAGGAAAAAGAAAAAGATGAAAAGAGAAATAAACGTACGAACATTCGAATTTGATTAATCAATTTAAAATTGTTGTGTACATTTAACTATGATGATTAATGATGATAACAATAAAAATTAATTTAAGATTTCACAGTTAGTGATGGTGATTGTCAATAATGATGCTTTTTTTTAAAAATGTGTGTAGTTTTACAAAAAGAATAATAGAGATCTTTATTTCAAATGGACCATTTGTTAAGGTATTGCATGTTGCCTTCCAGAAAGTACGCATTGGCAACTCTAAAGAAAGCTAAAGTGGCAGCTTTGAAACTCGCCAGCTTTCTCAAAGACCAAAGTGCGTATTTTGTTGAAACGAAGTTTTAAATTTGATTAGATAGGGATCTATTTTATGAAAATTAATTAATTAATTTTAAGTGTGAATTTTATATTTAAGAAAAAATTTACGCTCTCAGCCGGTAATACGCATATGACTGAAATATAATTTTTAGTTTTGTTAAGTTGGGAAATCTATTATTATAATTTTGTGAAGTCATAATCGACTATTATATCTTGTACGAAATATTTCATTTAGTAAGTCAAATGAAATGATTTGTGAGGGCGAAGCATGCAGTTCAGGAAAGAATTTACATTGATTTTGTTTTAGTTAGGATAATGAATGTTTACTCCTTTTTTATCTTGATATTACGAATTAAATTTTAAATAAAATATTGAACATGCCGAATTCCACCAAAGAGCGATGATAGAATTAGGCAGTAAGTGCCATATTAATCTTTAAAAAAAAAGAGAAAAAAATAGTTCCTGTTCAGGATTTTGTTTGATTTGGATTTGTCAAACTAACGAAGAATTGTTTTACTTATTTCTTTTATCCGACGAGGAAAAATTTTTGCATATTAAATGGAAGAGCTCTGCGGGACGTTCGCTAACATAAAAAAGAAAAAACAAAGTTGAAACATAATGAAATAGAGAATTGATTGTAAATAAATTACCTGCACACAAAAAAATTCTTTTGGCTGTCCCAAGAATTTTAAATCGAATTATGTATATCCGGTGTGCGCGATTCAAATGACATAGTTTTCCAAAAGATTGGCTCCCTAGTTTCTTGAGATACAGGTTGGTCCAGATTTACTCTTATACAAATTCTTTTTTTAAAAATGCATATTACAATAAAACCAACACTAAATCAATTTAAGCTTAACTTCAATATAACTTTTAATTTCTTTCCTATTTTCAGAACTCTATGAGTACTTTCACGCAGAGCCTGTTTGAATAACCCCAATGTAATCTGCTACATCTGTGGTAATGCAGAGAACCAAAAAAGAAATATTACTAACTTTGTGAAGCAAGCATCTCTGGCAAACTTTGGAATGAAACTCGGAGAGCCAAGATAAAGCTGGCCTCCCATATGGTTGGTCTGTGTCAACAGTTTCCCAAATTATGAACCTCAAAGAAAATGAACAAAGAATAAAAT
>JABUQX010118192.1:0-10429 GCA_015478945.1 Trachelipus rathkii
GTAATAACTCCTGCAAGATCATTAGATATCTAATAACTCCTGCAAGATCATTAGATATCTAATAACTCCTGCAAGATCATTAGATATCTAATAACTCCTGCAAGATCATTAGATATCTAATAACTCCTGCAAGATCATGAGATATCTAATAACTCCTACAAGATCATCAGATCTCTAAAAACTCCTGAAAAATCATTAGATACCAAATAACTCCTGCAAGATCATTAGACCTCTAATAACTCCTGCAAGATCATTAGATCGGTTTTTCTCAGATGTTTTTAACGATGGTATTGCTGTACAAACAACGAAATTAGATAAAGAAATCGTTGAAAATTTTTTTTAATTGAGCAGTGGTTTGAAAGGTGGATTTAGTATTTATGATAACCGTGTTCATGTTGATAGTACTATTTATTGTTCATCAACGACATAAGATGAATATTTTTTTTTCTGAAATTTAAAAATAGGAGAAAAGCTTGAAAGTGGAATAAAGATGAAATGAAAACTAAATTAGAGAATAAATTTAAAGATATTGATAAATGCTATGAGAATTTGGAACAGTCATCATTCTTGATATCAAGAAATTCTTCTCCAAGCTGAAACCCTGAATGTGAGGCCCTCCATCCCATCAACGTTAACACATTCAAATGACCTAAGATCTCTTTCCACATAAAGATTTTTAAGTTATTATACTGAAGAGAGTAAAGGAAATTATAAAGGAACCAAAAAAAAAAGAGAAAGAATATAAAAAGAAGTAAGAAAACCTTAAAAAGATCTTAAGCAAAGAATAGGAAAGCTATCTAAAAGAAAAATCAATTTCTCCAAAGGTTCCATAAGAGAAAGTTTTGCAACGGAGGAGTAGTGAAGAAAATTTGCCATAAGTAATGTTTGCTGTAAGAAGAGCGTTTGCAGTCCCTGCTTCGTCAGCATACTTAGAAAGCCTCTGAAGTAGGCAATGTATCTCTAAAGAAAAGGTCATGAATTATATCTACATATGAACAATAATATTAGAACAATAATATTAGAACATTCAAATAAGTTTAGACGCCAAATTAAAACAGTTATGGAAATAAAAATGAAAATTAGTCATTTTTACCTTTGCTTATTATTTTATAATGTTAAATAAATAAATATTGAGATTATATAGTTTAATATGGCTATTCAGTAGAATCTTTCACCGAAAAGGTATAATTATTAAAATTTTGTATATTTTCCACTTTAGAAGGTATTTTTTTTTTTAACCAATAAGCATAAAGATTAAAGGTTGAGAGCCTCCTGCGAATCTGCCTGGATCTCCTCAATCGTGTTAAAACGGCGCCCTTCAATCAGTAATTTCATTTGGGTGGGGGGGGCACAGGTGGAAAGGTCAGGCAGGAAAGTCAGGAATTGGCGAATAACGAGTGATGTGCGTTCGTTGTCATGATGGAGAAGCCAATTGTTGTTCTTACACTTGTCTGTGAGTTTGCCCCCCCCCCCCCCTCATCTGCTTCAAAACTTCACAGTAGGAAATCCCATGAATAGCGTATAAAATGATCAACATGGACTTGACACTGGTGCAAACTTGAAGCTCTGTTATTGGTCGAGGTGAATTTGGCTATTGCCGCAGCGATGACTGCTGCTTAGTCTCACAATCACAACCGCAAACCCATGATTCATCATCAGTTATGATATTGGAGATAAAGTTGGTTTTATATCCGAGTTGTTGTTTAAGTTCCTTCCGGACAGAAACGCAATCGACCTTCTGTTCGTTGCTCAACAGTCTTGGCACAAATTTCGCTGAAATGTGTCTCATGTTCAAAACGTTCGATGAAATGCTTTGAACAGTTCCGTATGACTGTCCAACTATCTCACAAATATCATGGAAAGTTCGACTGCTATCTCTAAGGATAGCCTCGCGACCTCCTGCTTTGGTTTCCCGAGTGTCTTTGTTGACGATCATCCGGAACACTCATCGTCATTAACAGTTGTTCATCTGTCCTTGAAGTATTTGTACCATAAATAGGTTTTGGCTTTCCTCATTGCATTACCTCCAAAGACTTCCTGTAGCATACGATGGGTGCAGCCTAGCTCGAATCGCCTCTCTCTCTCGCTCGCAAATGCAGTTAATTGTATCGCATAGATGTAATTAATAGTCCTTAAAATTCTCTTCCAGTCATGTGGAAACATTGATACATAGTACTAATAAAATAATTACTACGATAGAATTTATCTGAAGGTAATGGAAGCTTAGATAATAGTACCAGTTGTCCAAGAGACATCGTTTGTAAATAGTGTTTTAAAATTTTTTGATGGTTTTGTAGTTAGTTTGTTGAGTGTGAATCACTTGCAACATTAAAGTAAAGGATTGGATAGGTTTATATAATATGTTATTCGGATTTAATTTTGGAAGCAACACGATAGAGTATATTCATTTTTGACAGATAGACACAGTGAGCGGTTGTTTAAATGTTAGTTATTTAATATATAAAGTAAATGCCGCAAATGTGTAGACTAACATGTATCACATAAACATATTAAACAGATGAGTTTGTGGTTTAGCATGCATCATCTAGTAAAATTTTAATATAACTTTAGTATAGATAGTTGGGTATATTAATTATATTGACCATTATTTTAAGGGAAACTGACAGGCCTTGGAAGTGTGTGTAGAGCTTGTGTTTGAATGGCAGATGGGCATGTGATTTGATAATTTATAATTTAGTATGACTGGGACAAGTTCGATAAGGTGCATGTTTGCTAGTTAGACTGGTCATATTGTATATGACTTATTCTAAATCTGAGGTAATTATACGTAAACTTTGATTAATAAAATAAATTAATTTTGATTGAAGATATATATATATTACAATTAGAATATTAGAATAAGGTGGTAAAATTAGCAAGTGAAGAAGATGTTTATTTAGAGTATTTAAAGCTGTCGAAATAATTAATATAGAAGTACGGCGTTAGAATGTTCATACACTGTATTCATCGATTATAGTTAGAAAGTATACATTAATCATTTAAATAAATATATTATGGGTCTTCAAACTCAAATTATATATATTAATTTTAGATATTGTGACCAAGTAAGCCTGGACTACTTTTTTTAAAATAAGGAAAAAGAAAGAATTTTCGCCAGACATAAATGGGACCAAAGCTCATTCAATAGCAGATATTAGTGGTAGTAATAAAATATATTAATATAAAGAGTAAAGTAAAATATTAATTTATCAAAGCAAGGCGTAGGATTAACTTAATTAATGAAATATTTTAAAGTCATTTGTTGAATTATAGCTTAAGAGGTAGCTTTCTTCAATGGATCAAAGATAATTAACTTATTATAAAAAAACTTAGATCTTTCTACAAGCCATTGAAATGGTCGATTAACTATTGTCACTATATATATATATATAGCTAAGATTATTTATTTATAGATTTATTAACTTTATTTATAACATTTTATTAATAATAATATATTATATATATACTCTTTTATCTTAATTTTTTATTACATATTGCTAATTTTCAATATATTTTGATATACAGCAACTGCTCTTTTATAATTTAATTGGAAATGTGATAGTTTGTTTTAGAATGGGTTTATTCAAGTCAACATATCAAACGAAAATTATTTTACAAACATTTTGGAAGTTGTGACAGAACTGCTTTCTGGTAATAATAGAAGAAACTATATAAATGCTCGTTGTGAGAATTAAATTTAAAATGAAATTAAGAAATAGGGAATATACAGTAGTAAGAAGGGTGGTAAATACCTACTCGATAAATATATGCACCTAGTAAACCGGAAGTTGACAACTCGGAAGTTGCACATGTTATATGCACGCAACATATATATGCAACAATCCTTGAGATTATATCTGTTACTATAGGCTTAGAAATCAGTTGTCAAGGTTATAGCCATTGGTTTAAGGTCGGTGATCAGCTCGAAAGTAGATGTCTGGTAATGACGTCTTAACAATGAGGTTTTCTTGATGCTGAACTCAAAGGGTATTACACAGCTAAAAAATTGAGGGGTATATTATAGAATCAACCCTTCCACATAAGGGTTTTTATTATGGTTTATATAGGACAATTTTCATTTCTAGGTTGATTTTAAAATAATGATAGAATATATTTTGATGGTTTAATCGATTTATCGATGTTTTTTACCATTATATCAAAAAAATTTTTGATAGTAATTAAAATAAGTAATCTTATACAATGACATTACTCTGAAGAGTATGCGATCTTGAAAAAATTAACTATCGGAAAAAGAATTTCACACTCTGTATTATTACATATAGCGGTCATGATTATCGGCGAGTTGAGACGTACTTTTGGATGGTATCGATTTTAATTTAAATTAATGATCGGCGGGAAATTGACTGAGAATCTTCGAGATGTATCTCAGGATCTTGGTAACACTGGCAATATATAGTCTATCATGAGAATAAGATTTGGAATTATAATAAAATTATAAAAAACACAAAATAATTTACTAAAAGTAAATTTTAAATAATCAAAATAAACAAATATTATATATTTATAATATTATAATTTTATATTAAATAATTATTGAGTGTAGTTAGAGAGTACAAATATATATTCGATTGTTGGTAGTAACTATTGTTTTTGCCGTAAATGTTCATTAAAGTCTTCAGTTTGTCGAACAGTTGAAAGGTATATGGACGATTGGAGTGCACCTCCTTCTTTGGTATTAGTGGTTTGGCTGGAGAAAAACTTCTTTACACCCGGTTAAGATTGAGGATAGAGTATTTTTGTCCTGTATAACAGAAGAAGAAAGAAAATTAATATCGTACATTCACGGAGTTAGCATATAAGATAGAAGATGGAGAAAGGATTAAGAGTATTTCGAAGGATTAAAAGGAAAGGAAAGATAGGAAAATCATTCTTTCGTGTCATAGTCTTTCGTAAGAAGAGGAAGAAACGTGGAGATAATATAAATTAGAGATATAGAGTAGGGAATACGAAAATGGTTTATGTGGACCACGTGGATAGAGGGTGTTCCATATTGAATAATAAAGAAGGGTTTAGATAATATGCATGAGGTGGTCAGCTTCTTTCAAATCTGAGAGGAGTACATAAGAGGTAAGATGGAGGATTATGTAGAAGATGAGTTTGCGAAGAACGTGTAAAAATTACAAACAAGTTTGAAAGGTTAGGATTTGACTAATGCCAGGTGCTAGGAGGGGGTGCGGTGCATAGAGCTCTTTAGATAATAATTCGATTTAGTCCAGATTGAATTTCTATTTCAAATCTGTTTCTTTTTTATTATAACGTCACTAAATATATTCTGTTATGATATGCTTGTACCTGTAAAATTTTATTATTAAATTCTATTTAATTCTTTAATGTTTTTTATGGGAAAATTCCCCGTGAAAAGGTTTTATAATCCCTCTTTAAATTTTATTTCATTTTTCTTTTTAATTTTTATGCTTTTCATGCTATAACGTAAGAAAATTTGGATTTTTACTTATTACACATAAAAGCTAATATCAGTATTTATTACTACAAGCTTAATCGAAACATGCGGACATCAGACAATTCTCATTTTAAAACCATACTAAGTGATTATTATTCTTTGATTAATTGATCTATTGATTCTATTGTTATGGTCAAAGTATAATTTTTTAAAATTGTTATGAACAATGTTATGGACATTACTCTATAAGAGTAAATTCAAGATCACAATTAGTTAATCAACTGCCTCCCTGCCGCTTCACACCATAGATCTATTTGATAATAATTGATTACTAATTTATTTTCGTATTATTGATTTAAGTCATATTTTTTTTACTTAAATTGTTAATGTTTTTGCATACTCTTAAAGAGTAATCAGTAAATCAGGTTTATGACAAAACATGCCTAAATCTGACAACACTCTACCTCTATGATCTATTTATTCTATTGATTTCTAATTGATATAATATGATCTATAGATTCAAGTAATATTTTTTATTAAAATTGTTATGTTTTGCATACTTAAGAGCAGTATTAACCTTAGTTAAATACAAGTAGTAACGCAAACCACCCATCAACCCCTTCCACTCATTATTGATCTATTGATATAATTGATCTATTGAATCTATTTTTTTTTTTTGTTCAAGTATAATTTTCTTTATTAAAATTGTTATGTTTTTACATACTCTAAGCAGTAAATCAGTAAATCAGTTATCAAACTATCGCACACTCTACTTTACATGATGTACTGATACTATTGATCTACTGATCTATTTAGATTCTAAGTCATAATTTTAGTATAAAATCAAGAACAGATTGATAAACGCGAGTCACATTAGTTAGTATCTAGTAAATAATGCAAAGTAAGGCAGTGTTAGTACATTAGTTAAGTGAATGCATACAATGCCTAGATGGAACTATGAAATCATTTATTCTATTCTTTTATTTTATAACTTGAAAAATGATGCACATTTATTATCATAAGCAACTAAAAAGCGTAAAATCAGTAATGCGTAAATTTAACACAGTAATCAGTAATATATCAGTAAATCGTAAAATAAGTAAATCAGTTAATAAACGCTTCACTCCTCCCTACCCCAACATTGATCTATTGATCTAATTGAATCAAATCCTAAGGAACTATAGAAATGAAGATATATTTTGTATAAACAAAACATAAATTTTTTTTTCTTATTGCATTTGTTTTTTGTGTTTCTTTACTTAAGAATTATTTTGAACAGAAACTACGAGTGTTGTAAATGTGTAAGACACTTAATGAATGAATAATTTTGACAATTTTTGTTGATTTTAAAATGGAAGCTAGAAAGTAAATAAAGTAAGTATTTAATCTTAACAAACCAATTCAACACATTCGACTATCTTTCGGCTCACAATTGGAATCCTCTCACTGATTTGAGGTTTTATCGGAACTATCTTCATAGATCTATGTTGACATACTTATTGATTCCACAGAAATCAATGTTCGGAGGTATATAGTTATGGGACCTTAATAGGAACATGAGGGTAAACAGTAATGATTCTTTATTATCTGAAATATTTTCGGTTTTCCTGTGAAGAATGATAGCATTTATTTAGAGAATATGTATTGAATTTTATGTTGTCTATGTTATGTGAGTTGTGACTTATGGAAGTGTTTGTCGTTGTTGTCGTTGTTGATGTTTAATATATATCAGACGTTCAAGTTAAATGAAATATAGCAACATTTTTCAAAACATATTAAAAATATTACTTAATTTTAATATTTTTCATTAATCATAACTCATATCTTTAAAACTAAACAAAAATTATATCTCATCCTAGCTTCACTGACATACAGCATTCATTAAAAGTTAACTAAAAATTAGAAGTTTGAACTTACAGCAGAAGTCAGCATATGAAGTAGTAGTTCTTGTACATTTACTAGAACATTTTATTATTATTAACTATTATTGTTATTTATTATTATTTTATGAATTATTATTATTATTATTATTATTATTATTATTATTATTATTATTATATTATTATATTTATTATTATTATTATTCCACATAGATCTAACAACACCAATAACGCGTGCGATCATTTTGCTCGAGGTCCAACTAGAATTTGGTAGGTAAATTGTTTCTACGCAGGCCACCTAAACATTAGTATCTTGTGTACGCTGCAGGGTAACCAATAGAAGAATGTATTGCTATGCCATCACGGGCAGCCAATGAATATTCGAGGAATGTATCATTAATCTAATATCATTTGACACCATGAAGAAAGGGTCAGATGAGAATTTTTACTTTTCTCTTCGCAATACTCATTTTGACACAGTGAGAAGGTTAAAGAGAATTTATTAACTTTTTCGCCGAAGTATTTTTTGACACATGAGAAGGGTTAAGAGATTTATTACTTTTGTGTACAGAGTTCTTGTTGACACATGAAGAGAGTGGTAACGAGATTTATTTACTTTGTTCATCCAATATCTTTGTGACACATGAGAAAGGGTACAGTAGATTTATTGACTTTGTTACCTTTTGTCTTATTCAATGTTTTTTATCTTTAATATTAGTTTATTCTTATTATTATTATTATTATTATTATTATTATTATTATTTATTATTATTATTATTATTATTATTATTATTATTATTTTATTATTATTATTATTATTATATGCTTAAACTGATAGATGATCAATTTCATCAATAGAAACATTTAAAATAACATACACACACACACACACACAAAACACACACAATAATTACAAACGTTTTACTTAATACATTAGCCTGGCAATCATCGTACTAACTTACTGATCACATGACTGCTATTTCTATGATGTCAAGCAGATGTGTTACATTTTCTAAACGTCGTTGTAAGACATTTACATTTTTTAAGATGTTTTAAATATAAACATTATCACAATTTGTTGTGTATTTTCTTTTACGTTTCTATTATTCTTACATTTATATTTTGTTAAAAAGTTTAGTTATTTATTTATTTATTATTTTAGTTTTATTTATTTTTAATTTTTATTTATTTAAAATAATCCTATATATTTTTAGTAAAAAAATTTTTTCTGTTTTTGTTTATTCTGTTTAAAAAATTTTTGTTTAAACTAAAATTTAATTTCAATTTATGTTTATATGAAGAAATAAATATTTTACATAACTTAAATAGTTACACCGAGACATTAATTACAAGTAACTGGCTTCAGCCACCTTGCTAATTCCATGATCTATTGTCTATTATGATATCTATTGATCTATTGTCCTATTGATCTATTGATTCTATTGATTCATGTCAGTTAGTTATTTTGATATAATAAAACACAAAAACTTTTAATTATGATTTTTTTCTGTTTCTGAAACTTTATTGACATTAAATTAAATTATCTTACATGTTTTATGTTTATAAGTTTATAAATTGCGTTTTTTACATACCCTAATCAGTAATTCAGTAAATCAACTAACCTCCGACCTCATGATCTATTGATCTATTGATCTATTGATCTATGATCTATTAATCTATTGATTCAAGTCATATTTTTGTATATATACAAAAACTTTTATTTATTTTGTTTTTTGTTTCTTTAAACATATTTGTTTTTATCCAATAAAATTGATTTCATTTTATGTTTATAACTTAAAAATTTTGCATTTTTTACATACAACTTTACAAGAGTAATAGCAGTAAACTCTAGTAAATCAAAACTTGATATCCATGCCACCTTCCTACCCTTTCGCATGATCTATTGATCTATTGATCTAATGATTCAAGTCAGAATTTGTTGTATACTAAAATGGACAAAAACGTTTAATATGTCTTTTTGTTTTGTTTCTTTAAACATTTTTTTTAAACTAAATTTAATTTCATTTATGTTTATATAAAAAAAATTGGATTTTTAATTAACTTTAGGTAAATCAGTAAATCAGTTAATAAACCACCCACTCTACCCTTTCACCTGCAGTATATAATATATAATAGTATAAGCAATGTAGAATATCTAATTTTATTATATATATATGTAATATTATATATTATATTATATATAATTATATATATATATATACAGTAGTATATATATATATGATATAAGAAAATATTCTTTCAATTATCCTTTAAATATTGAACAAAATCTGTTAATATTAATAAAGTTCTTTACTTAACTACAGTAAGTAGCTAAATCAAACTGCAGTTAACCTATTCCCACTACCTTAAAAGCATTTTGCTAAAAATAGCGATGTTAATTTTGGATTAGTCGTTGTGATATTGGTAACGAGAATAACAAAAATTTATCTCACCTTAACCTAACTGTCATAGAGGATTCATTAACAAAGTAACTAACATTAGAAGTTTCAACTTACAGCAAGGAGATGTTAACAGGTGCAATCTCAATCTTTACTATACACGACCGACCCAAAAATATTATTATTATTATTAATATTATTATTAATATAATTATTATTATTATTATAAATTATTCATTATTAATTTTACAATTAATAATATTATTTTATTATTAATTATTTTATATTATTATCTATATTATTTCTATTATTATCACATAGATCTCACAACACAATAACGCGTGCGACCACTTCTCCTGGGCTCACAACTAAAACATAGGTCGGTAAAATGTACTCTTCAGAGAGTGGATATCAAAGAAACGTGAAGAAAAAAGCCATTCAAAAGGCGGTGGGTAAAAAGATAATTAGCTTGGAGGGGAATAAACAAGAACGGTAAATCAATTACAGTGAACATCTGTTGCTTTGTTCTGAAATGGGTATGAAATTAGTTAACATTGTACATGAAGGTAAAATTGGGATGCGTAAATAAAACATGTATGCAACACACACACACCACAACCATAAGAAAGCTTAAGCTGGATTGAAACATATTTAATATAAACCTTTCGTTTTCTTATTATTTTCTTTTAAGTTTTTATTTTTCTTTAATATATATACTTATTATAATA
>JABUQX010118194.1:0-5000 GCA_015478945.1 Trachelipus rathkii
ACAAAAAGAGAGAGAGTATGTAGTGGATTAAAGGTGAAATCTCAAGGTATTAGAGATTTGAAATCGGTTGGATATTCTGCAGTACGCGGTTATGAACCTGGTGCAGTCTTTTGTTGAGCGTTTAGAGGGAGATTTAGGACTGAGATTAAGTGTGGTGAAACATGTTTTTGGAATAGGCTTTAGTGAATAATGTGGAGAAATGTAATAAACTTGGGGGTTTGGAGTATTACGAGCGAATGAGAAGTTTGCACTAAAAGAAAAAAAAGGACAAAATTGTTTTACAATGAATAAGATATCAAGTAGGTATAGCTCAGTTTTGTGTAGTTGTAAAGAGCAAGTGTACTTCATGTAGCTTAAGATATAGACAGATCCAGCATCGAAAGTAATAATAGGTTATATATTCGATGGGAATGGTAACACCGATTCTACTATATAGAGCATAGCTCATGGAGTATCGACCACAAGAGAGGATTGTAGAATACAGTCGCGATGATGTACGTTTTGAGAGCGATAATGGGAAAGGACTAGAAGAGACAGACAAACAAACGAAATGCAATAATGGGAAGGAGGGCTGGTAGTGAGGCTATATTAACTAAGAGATGGATGCAAAGGAGGTTTGAGGGTGTGGGCGACACCTGGGTAGGACGCAGGAGGAGAGAGTGGCCTAGAGGAGATGGAGACCGCGGAGGGAACAAGACCAAGAGGAAGACTTAGGAAAAGTGGGAGAGCTCGATGGAGGACTCATTGAGATTAGACATGGAATGCCGTTGATAGCGGGAAAGCTGAGAGAAGAGGAAGCTCTGGGAGGAAAGAGGTAGTGAGAGGAGAGCTATCTTTCCTTTTGACAGGGCCTTGGACTCTTCCTGGGAGCGGCTGGTAAGTCGTAAAGTAATATAATTATATATATATATTATATATATATATATATAGTATAATATATATATAATAGATATTATAATACTATACTTTATATATATATATATATAATTATATTATAATATTATATATCTATATATATATATTTATAAATAGAAAATATATAATATATATATAAAATATACTATATATATAATATATATATATATATATATATATATATATATATAATATATATATATATATATATATATTAATATATAGTAATTAGCCTTTTTTCAAAAAAAAAAATAAGGGGGGGAAATCCTTAATAAATGATTATATGAGGAGGAGGTTTGAGTTGCCCGGAAATATTATAAGCGTTCAACAGCGGCTTGGAACCAAAATCGGTAAGAGAAGTGGGAAAGTCATTTCGTCAGAAGTGAACCGGTAAATATTTTTGCCCGTCGAAGCGCTAACCGGAAATGTTGCATTAAACTTTGCACTTCAGATTTAGTAATAAATAATAATAATAATATAAATAATAATAATAATAAAATAATAATTAATAATATAATAATAATAGATAATAATAATAATGAATAATAATAATAAATAATGATAATAATGATAAATAATAATATTAATATATATAATAATATATGATAAAATGAATAATGAATAATAATAATAAATAATAATTAATAATCATAATAATAATAATAATAATAAAAATAATAATAATAATAATAATAATAATATAATGATAATAATACTAATAATAATGAATAATAATAACATAATTAATATAATAATAATGATTAATAATAATTTTAATTCCGATTTCTCAACAAAATTGTTTTTTCTCAAGAAATAAATTTTAATAATAATAATAATAATAATAATAATAATAATAATTATGCGAATATTCATTAAACTATTAAACACTAGTAATAATAATAATGGGACCACTAAGCATAATAATAATAATAAAAAAAAGAAAAGAAGAAAGAAAGAAGAAGAAGAAGAAGAAGAAGAAAAAGAAGAAGAAGAAGAGAAGAAGTAAAGAAGAAGCAGAAGAAAGAAGAAGAAGGAAGAAGAAGAAGAAGAAGAAGAATGCAAACTTGACTGATTTGAAGATCAAATTGTGTACCAGATAATATAAAACTGTCTGCGGTGGAAATACCCAAAGTCTTTTCAATCTGAATAATTAATAATTAATAAATTAACAAAAATATTTATTATTAAAATGATATTAAGGTTACGTTTGCAGTGGATGCGTGTTTTTACGTACAATTTTACCAATCTCAAGTACAATTTTATGAATAATTAAAGTAATAATAAAAATAATGATATAATAAGTATAAGAAGTAAAAAAAATACAACAATAAAAATTTTTAATAATAATAAAGCATAATAATAGTAAAATCAATAACGTTGTTTTTTGTTGTTGTTGTTATAATAAGTAGTTATGATTGCTTGTTGGCAGCGCATAATAGTAATTAGTTTTTCGTTTCTCAGTTGTTTTTCTAAATTTTATTATTATACTGACATGAATTGTCCTGAAATTTATTTATATTTTTTAAAAATATTACCTTTATTATATTATTATAATTAAAATATAATTATATTTGCAATTGCAATTGTAATTGTAATTATTATTATTATATTAATTATTATTAATTATTATCTTATTATTATTATTATTATTATTATTATTATTATTATTATTATTATTATTATTATTATTATTATTATTATTATTATTATTATTATTATTATTATTATTATTATTATTATTATTATTTTTTTTTATTATTATTATTATTATTTATTATTATTTATTATTTTTATTATTATTATTATTTTTATTATTATTATTATTTTTATTATTATTATTATTATTATTATTATTATTATTATTATTATTATTATTATTATTATTATTATTATTATTATTATATTAGTTAATATATTCCATTAAGAATTTTTTCTAATTAATTATGCATTAATAACAAACATTTTATTCAAATCTCATTTTTCATTTTGTCTAGAAAATTGTTTATATTTAAAATTATAAAAGCTTCCATTATTTTTTACTTATAAATTTTTATCTTTATTTATTTTATTCATTTATTTATTATTTATTTACTTATTTATTTATTTATTTATTTTTTTTTTTTATTATTATATTTATTTTTTTTTGCAATTAAATATTATCTTGTTTATAAATATTTGTTTGTACTGTCGAATATGTTTGGGTATCAAAGCTTGTATTAATATGTTTAAATGTTTGTATAAATGGACATGTTAGGTAATCTCTCTCTCTCTCTCTCTCTCTCTCTCTCTCTCTCTCTCTCTCTCTCTCATCTCTCTCTTCTTCTCTCTTCTCTCTCTCTCTCTTTCCTCTCTCTCCAATACGAATATATATTTATATATATTTATATATATATATATATATATATATATATATATATATATTATATATATAATATATATATATATATATAGGCTGTTCATGAGGAATAGTAAAGAGTATAGGATTTGATAGTATGGACTATCCCGAGTAAAAATGTTCTTATAAACATGTTTCCTATTTTCAACGGGTGTGGAGGTACAACGGTCTTAGTTAGGATTCGTTGACCTTACTCCCTGTTATGACAGAGCTTAAAAGTGTATTGAAGACGGTGGCAGATTTTTTTTGAACATTTGCAATGTATTGTAGTTTATTATCTATCATTTAAATAATTAATAAATAATCAATTAGTATTTCATTAACAACTTTTGTATGATTATCCATGTTTTATATTCAAAGGTTTGTATCTCCACAACCATGTTCAGAACTGTTTTACTAGGAATAGTTCATACTATCACCTCTTAAAATCAGGTTATGACTACAGTCATATGTAAAATTTAAGTGAATTGTAAAGTTTAGAATGTATTACGCAATATGTATTTATGAATACAGCGAAAATAATTTGTGGTAATATTGAAATTTTTTATGTCGAAGGTAAATGTTTTAATAGGTGAACTAGCCCAAATCGTCGACAAGGAAAAGGATCGAAATGCTATTAAAAAAAAATTCAGGTATCCAAAGAGCGTCGACACATTTTTTTTACAGGAAAATGGTGGACAACATTTTCTCATAAGATGTCAGAATCGTCGACACATCCTTTGACAAATATAAGCCTAATTTTAATTTACTCTATCGATCCAGTTTAGGTTAGGTTAGGTTAGGTTAGGTTAGTTTTTTTAAGTTAGGTTAGGTTAGGTTAAGCTAAGTTAAGTTAGGTTAGGTTAGGTTAAGCTAAGTTAAGTTAGGTTAGGCAAGGCTAAGTTTTGTTTGGTTCGTTAGAGAATCTCTAAATAACACAAAATAAAAATTCGTATGGTGTCCAAATGGTCGACACATTTTTTTAACAAAATGTTCAAACGATCGACACATTCAAACTGTTAAGGAAAATGGTCGACAAATATTTTGTAAAAATGTTGATCGTTTGACCTATCGATCGTTTTCCCTTGAACGTTTTGGGATTAGCTTCTATAATTGGAGGTAATATCAGCGAGTCCTATAACCAAAGCCAGTGAAAATAGGGCACATATTTATGCGAATATTTTTACTCGGAATAGTCCATACTATCACCACCTAAAATCTTTACTATTCCTCATGAAACACCCTATATATATATATATATATATATATATATATATATATATATATCATTTATGCATTATATATATATATATATATATATATATATATATATATTTCATATAATATATAATATATAATATCTGTACATATATATATATATATATATATATATTATATATATATATATATATATTATATATATATATATATCATATCTATATATATATATATAATGATTATTTCATTTCGGCAGTAGTTTGGTAATATAAAAATACATATTATTAAAGTATATATCCATGCGTATTTGAATCATATAATGTTAATAGAACTTATACATCTATACCCATGAATATAATATATATATATATATATATATATATATGAGGATATATATATATATATATATATATATATTTAATATATTTTGCATTCACATGTTCATGTGTATATTTTTACTCATGTGTGTCAAGTGAGATAAAGATTTTTTTAA
>JABUQX010118194.1:12500-30975 GCA_015478945.1 Trachelipus rathkii
AAACCGATAAAGATTTTTTGGTAATTTGTTCTACTCAATATGAAATTTTCACAGCATATAAATTTATGCAAGATATTCTCTCTCTCTCTTCTCTCTCTCTCTCTCTTCTCTCTCTCTCTCTCTCTCTCTCCAAAAATTTTACTTGTATTTTTCTATAAGGTCCAGTTTTCCCGTCATTCACTTGAAAACTAAAAAATGTAAAAAAATTATTTTATCATTTCATAAAAGAAAAACCGCTAAATCTTTTTTGTTATTTGTCCTATCAATATGAAATTTTCACAGCATATTTTGTATATTATTTGGGCAAGATACTCTCTTTTATTTAGACTATCTTTCAAACATTTTGTCTCTGCTTACGGGAAAATCAATATTTTATTAATTTATTTATTTATTTATTTTTTTTTTGCAATTTTTTCCATGTTTGCATGTGAATATTGTCAAAATTGGGCCTGACTGACAAAATTCAATAAGATTTTTGAATTCAGCACAACAAAATACATAAAAAATAAGTCTTATATACAAAGAAAAAATATATTCCCCAGTGTTATAATTAATTATAAATTAACCTTTTTAAAAATACTATCAAGAACTTTATAAATTTTTTTAATTTTAATTTGTTTTTTATTTAAATTTCAAGAATTAATATAAATTATTAATTAATTATTTATCTTAGCTATTTTTATTGGCTTATTAATAAAATTTGGCAATTTTATTTATTTGTTTCTTAATTTTAATAGAATTATCATTTAATTATTTTTTGTAAAATTATTTATATAATCAATTAATTATTTTTAATTAATAATTAACAAACATTTCTTGAACTTTTTATTGCTAAAAAATTATTTTTAAATCACTTATATTATTTTTTTATTTTTTTATATTTTCATTTATTTAATTTTTACTTAACTTAAAATTTCTGATGAATTAATTATTTCAAAATTATTTATTAATTAAATTTATTTTTTTTTTTTTTTTTTTTTTTTTTTTTTGCAATTTATTTATTTATTCATTTTTTGAGTTTTTTCTTTCTTTTAATTTTCATTTCAGATCTTCATAAGAAATCGACGATGAAATCTTATCAAAACTCTTCTTATGTCGCTCTTATAAGTCCTTTATATCGTCATATAAGATTTATTACCAAGTCTTATAACAATGATAACAAAGATAAATCGAATATAAAACAATATTCAATCACTAGACCTGAATATATTGCTGTTATTTATATTCCTTTGTCAGAATTTGTTTTGTTGCCAATTGGGGAATTTCTTCACTTGACAAAAAGTATGATTCAGCAAAAATATAAAACGTAATGAATATATGTTGATTAATAATCGATTAATAATTAGTTAGGCATTATTATATGTATGTTTCAGCGTTATTATAAAAAGTATTGGTGAAATATCGATTATTAAATCGATTTATTACCACTGATCAATGTGTCGATTGTTTTATTTTTTTTATTTTTAATCGGTTAAGGCATTATAAGCAATTAATTGGAAACTTTCTTTATTTAACCAAAAATATAATTCTATATTCTATATTAATATAAAGTGCTTTAATTAAATATCGATTAATAATAATCATTTATATATCGCCATCAACTAATAATCAACTATGCATTATTATCGATTATTTTGAGATTTTCAGTATTTGACAAAAAAGTATGATTCAGCAAAATTATACAAAGTATTGATAAAATATAGATTAACATATCGATTATGAATTACTACTGATTAAAAATCGATTATTAATCGGTTATGCATACCTATCGATTATTTATTACATTAAGCAGAGTACATCGCTTCTAAGAAATTATTATCTTTTAATAAATTAAAATAATTCATAATTTACTAATATAAATCAATATTTTTATCAACGCAAACAATAGAAGTATTATTAATTAGTAATATTAATAAGTAAATTAAAATGTTAATTATATAAAATAATAATGAAATTAAGAAAATTAACAATATTTACAAATGGAAATTCATGTTATGATATATATATATATTTATATATATCTATAATATACTAATAATATATAATATATAGTATATAATATATATATTATATACTATATATATATATATAATATATATTATATATATATATATATATATATATATATATATTTTTTTATTATTATAATAATAATATATATTATCATATAATTATTGAATGTATTATTAAATTTATATAATTAATTATGATAATTATAATTATATATTAGTCTTTAGTTTCCCACCCTATGCCCAGTTTAAGCTTTTTAGTCATTATGTATTATTAGTGTCAAGTACAAATCGTATTATTACCATAATTAAAGAATTATTTTAATTATTGCTAAAATTGCAAAGTATTATAATTATTGATTGTTTATAATTTATACTTCATTCCTCTATTTAAATGTAATTATAGTTACAAGTATAATTATAGCTACAAAAATTTAATTATGTTTATACTTTATATTTTCGGAGCGTAATTATAAAATATCATAATTTAGATTGTAATTATAAAGTATCATAATTATAGATGGGTGGGTGTACATCGTTTACTTTATTGTAATTATATTGTAATTATATTTAATTAATATAACTTATATAATTTGAATTTCATTTATATAGTTATAGATTTAATTATAAGTTCAAGATATAATTATAATTACATTTTTATAGAACGGAAGCGTTAATATGTAAAATTCAATGATTGATTATCAAAAATTAATATTTGAAAGTATATAATACTTCGATTTAAAATTTAAAGTTATTATTTTATAATTACATAATTGAATTATAATTTTTGAGCTCAAAAGAGAATAAAAAAAAGAAGGATTGAAATGTTTAATTTATAATTTGCAATTACTATAAAATTTTTTTTAATAAGAAAAAATACTTTCAAGAATATTTGCTAGAAATATACACATACAATATAATGCATACATACATATACAAAAATACAATGCTTACATATATTTATACATAAAATACAATACAATGCATATATGGGCACACATGCAATACCAAATATAAATACATTCATGTATAAAATGCAGGACCATGCATACATATACACATAAAATACAATGCATGCATGTATTTATACATAATATACAATGAATATTTCCAAATAATATGTTCATGTATAAAATACAACACTATTCAGAAATTGAATACATGCAAACACATGCAATACAATGCTTTCATATATTCATGAAGACAATAAATATATTCAAAACATACATACCTATATTCAATTCACACAGATATTGAAATGCACATACATACAACACAATACATATAAGTAAATTTTCACACAATTATATGCACAAATGCAAGGACGCATAAGAACAGTATAAAAATATAAAACATGTATACATACCATACAAGTATCAGTACATATATACATATATAACACAGTAGCTATAAAAAAACAGTATGTGCTTCATAGCAAATACAAATGAATACCAGTAACCTACATGGCAGGGGAAGCTAAGTAAATATAATATATATATACTATTATATATATATATATAATATATAGTATATATATATATATATTATAATATATTATATTCTTAATTATATATATATAGTATACATATATATATATATATAGTAAATATTTTAATAATCATATATATTATTAATATATATAACAAAATACGTATAAATATGAATAATATATATATATTAAATATTATATAGTATATACTAGTATATATATATATATATATATATTATATGTATATATATACAATACTAGTATATATATATATATGATAATAATATAATATATATTATATATATATATATTATATATATATAGATATATTATATATAATGATAATATATATATAATTGATATTATATATATAGAGAAGAGAGAGAACGAGTAGAGAGAGAGAGAGACGAGAGGAGAATATGCAGTGAATAAAAGTTAGATGACCACCCTGGACAGTCACCTGTATATGAATGAGTAATGTAATGTAACAACAGCAAAAAGAGATTGAGGGATGTGGTTCTTCAGTACTGTGAGACCATATTGAGCGTCGACACGTGGCAATGCTGCTTGTTCACAATTTCGTTTTCAGTCCCATTATCTTGATGTGTAGTAGACTACAAAGGTGAAAACCAAGGAATACACCGACGTAATGGATCCGGTGATGTCCTGCGCATTCACCTGCGGCATGATGAGACCCTGGCCGCAGCTGGAGCCGAGAGGGACAAGATGGCTGGAGAATGTGCTCACGGACCCAGTGACATGTTTAGGAAGTAGCGTTTACGAGAAATATGATGAGAAATATGGTCCAAAAACTTTGGTGCTTATGGTCTAGTATCCTCCCCCCCGTAGTCTTATTTTCAGAATGTATAACTAAATGTCAGTAGTGAGCACGTCGATCACATATGTATCACACGCGATCAGAAAATACCAGAATAACAAAACACCAGACATTATGGTAGCTTTCATTAGTCCGATAGTTTTCGTCGAGTGATCCGTCTTTCGCTGTCTAAGATAGCCAACGCCTGTACTCCACTAACTGAATATAAGACAATCACCTGCAGTATTCTCGACAGTTGTAAACGAAGTGATATTGAGGGCAATCCGCTTAACACTGATTTCTACTATCATAAGCTTAGATGCGGAGTACGACCACAAGACAGATTGTTGGAATACAGTCAGCAGAACGATGTTTAAGTTTGAGCAGCGATAATGGGAAGACTAGAAGAAGACAAACAAACGAAAGCATAAGAGGATGGCTGGATGAAGCTATTAAATAAGCATGCGATGCACGCCAGGCTGAGTAGTGGCGACCACTGGAGGCAGCGCAGAGAGGAAGGAGTGCAAGGACGATGAGTGAAGCGACAGTGGGACAAGACCAAGAGCTATAGACCTTAGGAAGAGTGGAGAGCTCGGTGAGAGGACTCATTGACGAAGACAATATAATTCCCGTTATGCGGAGGCCTGAGAGAAGAGGAAGCCTGAAAAGAGGAAGATGGAGAGAGAGCTAGCTTTTGACAGGGCCTCTGAACTTTCCTGGCGAGCATGTTGTAGTCGATCGTAATATCTGATAAATATATATATATATCATATGTATATATATTATATATATATTATATATAAATATATATAATTATATTATATATATAATCTATATATATAATATTATATATTTATATATATATTAAACATAATACCTACACTAAATTATATAATATATATATATTATATAATATATATAATAATATATATTATATAATATATATATTGTATCACTCAAAGATCCTAAATAAATGATTATAAAGGAAGGATTTGAGTTGCCGGAATATAAGTTCAACCCGAAAACAAAATCTAAAGAAAGAGGGGCGCGACAGATTCATTTCGTCAGGGAAGTGAACGGAAATTTTTTGCCCGTTCGATACGCTGACCCCCGGGTCGAAATGTTGGCTCCGATTAAACTTTGCCACCTTCGGATTATTATAAATAATATAAAAACTTAATGAATAATAATAATAATGATCATAATATAATAATCTTAAATAAGTAATATAATAATAATAATAATATATACATAATATGATAATGATAATGACTAAATGAATAATAATGATAATAATATATTACATAATAAATAATGATAATAATATAATAATATAATTATAATAATAATAATAATAATGAATCAATAAATAAAATAATATTATGAGAAAAGGAAAAAGAAAGAAAAAATATAAGAAAAGAAGAAGAAGAAGAGAAGAAGAAGAAGAAGAAGACAGAGAAGAAGAGAAGAAGAAGAGAAGAAAGCAGAAGAAGAAGAAGTAAGAAGAAGAAGATGAAGAAGAAGAAGAAGAGAAGAAGAAGAGAAGAAGAAGAAGAAGAAGAAGCCAAGAGAAGAAGAAGTAAGAGAAAGAAGAAAAGAAGAATGGACATTCGGTAATATTAGATGATTTAATGCATAAAATGAATGAAGATATATGAATATGAAGATATTTGAATATGATAATAATAATTAATTAACATTAACAAAAATATTATTTATTAATTGATAAAATAGCTTCAGTAGCAAAAATACCACTTATTAGTACTATTATTACCAATGTCAATTACATTTATATCAATAATCTTAATAATAATAATATAATATATAAAATAATAATAATTAATAACTAATAATAATAAATATAGGTTAGTCGTTGTTGTTTTTTGTTGTTGTTGTTATATAGAGTAGAGCTAGTGCAGCAGAATGTAATAATTTTAATGCAGTTGTTTCTTAAATTTGATTATTATTATTATCAATATTATTATTAATATTATTTATATTTTTAAATAATTACTTTTTATTTATAATTATAAGTTAAAATTATAATTATATTTGCAATTGCAGTTGTAATTCGTAGGTATTATTATTATTAGTATTATTATTATAATTATATTATTATTATTATATTATATATTATTATTATTAATTATATTATTATTATTATAGTATATATTATATTATTATATTATTATATATTATTTTGATTATTATTATTATGATTATTATTATTATTTCAGTTGTTCCAGTAATGCGTTTTAAAAATTCATAAGAAAAATAAAAAATTATATTATCATTTTTGAATCTAATGAGAATTATGAATTGATAAAAATATTAAAATAAGCTAAAAAATGGTTACTAAAAAATAAAAAAATGCTATCAATGATCTAGCCCAATTTAAGTTTGAAAGATAATTTCTTTTTGTAAACTTACAACACCAAATATTTTTCCCTTTATGAATATCCCGTTTATGTAAATTATCATAATTTTTGTTAAGAATTATTAATTTACAATATATACTGTTATAATGGGTTGGTAGGATTAGGGTGGAGAAGCAATACTGTATGTACCGTATTAGGTCAATAAGTCTTTCATATTATATTATTTTATATTCTTATATATTATTATTATTATTATTATTATTATTATTATTATTATATTATTATTATTATTATTATTCATGCATATATTATTATTATTATTATTATTATTATTCATTATTGTTTTTATTTATTTATTTTTCTTATTATTATTCTAATTATTATTTTTTTATTATTATTAGTTATGTCAGCCACTTTTATTATAAAAATTATATAATATTTACAATTATTTTTGGATTACTATTCATTAATTATTACCGTATATTATATTATTATTATATTATTATTATTATTTACTATATTATTATTAATTTATATTTATTATTATTATTATTATTATATTATTATTATTATTATTACTTAATTCATTATAGTTATTAGATTATTATATTATTAGTTATTATATTCTTATTAATTAATTTATTATTATATTTAATTATTATTATTATTATTATTTATTATTATTATTATTATTATTATTATTATTATGAAAATTATAATTATAATATAATTATATTATTTAATTATTATTATTTTTTTATTACTCTTATTATTATTATTATTATTATTATTATTATTATTATTATTATTATTATTATTATTATTATTATTATTATTATTATTATTATTATTATTATTATTATTATTATTATTATTATTATTATTATTATTAGTGATTTGTACAGAATATGAGGTGTGAAGCATATGTTTACGGTTTAAAATCAGCAATATAATTGTAATTAGTGGCTCAATATTAAGGCGACTGAGTCACGAGATAAAGGGCTAATGTTGGATCCCTAATTCTGATCCTAGGTACCAATTACCTAGAGTTATTTCCTTTCATAAAATTTAAAGATCATGATCTTGGAGTCGCATTTAAAGAGAGAATATTTAATTTGTTAATTTAGAAAAGAATAATTAATTTAAATATTATCTATTTATATAAATAATAATTATATAATTACTTCTCAGTTTATCAAATATAATTATAATAATATAACTATATAATTATTTTCTATAACATGGGTTAATATTATTACTTTTTAGTATAGAAAACATTATTTAATTATACCAATATAATTATTTTCATAAATAATATAATTATATATTTTACTTTAATGTACCGTTTATAATTATTTAACAATAAATACCATCTACCATGTTTCAAGGTTCGAGTCCTGATCCGGACCCTGGGTAGCAATTAAAGAGAGAATTGTCCTTACTTAAAAAGGGGCAATGCCATTGAGATGTGAATTATTTATTTATTAAAAAAAATAAAGAAATAATTATCATTTATTTATTTATATAATTTCTTTTCAAGAAAATAATTGATCATTAGTTTACTTTTCTTTAAATTAAATATTATCTTGATATATAATTATTCGTATGATTATTTATATGATAATATAATTATTTATGTTACTAACCTCTTTAAGAAATAAAATGTTATTTATATACATAATTACTCTAAAATAATTTAATTTATATAATTACTTCTCAGTAAACAAATATTTAATTATCTAATATTTTTCAAAAAAATCTGATCAAATGAAATTTAAATTATTTATAAATTTAATTTGTAAATATAATTCAATTATATAATAAGTTTCAAATATAATTTGCTCATATAATTATATTTTTAAGATATTAACTGGTATAATTAATTCTGGTTAAATAAAATAAAAAAGATTAATAAAATTAGAACATCTTATTTAGATATCTAAAAATATAATTTTATAATTACTTTCCAAACATTTAAAATTATAAAATTAAAAAACTACTTTCAGGAAATAAAATCAAAAATAATATATCATAAAATTATATACTGACAGAACATCTGAAATTATAAAGATTACAAATTAAAAATTATATGCTTAAGAAATTTTTAAAAATATATAATTATAATTTACATCAAAATCCATAACTATAATTACATTACTAAGTAATTTTTATAGTTATATAATTGCATTTCATAACAAATCAACAGTTAAATTAAAACATTCTTAAAAATTTTATAATTACAAAATTACGTACCTTCAAAATTCTATAATTATATATCTAATTATATAATTGCAATATAACACAAAATTCACTTAGATAATTACATCTCAAAATAAATTTATAATTTTATAAATACTACGTTATAAACATATTTAATAATAATTTTTGTTTTTTTTTTTCTTTTTTTTTTTTTTTTGTTTTTTTTTTTTTATTTTTTTAAACATATTTAATAATAATTATAATTAAACAATTTTTATGCCTACATAAATACATTCTTAAACAATATCTATAAATATATAATTATATTTTTAAACATATTTTATATTACATAATTACTCTTAAATAGTAATTATATAATTATATAACTACTATCTAATAGCTAAAAATTAGAAATTTGTTAAAAAGAAAAGAGAAAAGAATGGCTAAAAATAATTGGAAGATCTTTCACCACCTGATCCCAAAGGAAATTATTATTAAATAGGAAAGATATAATTATAATTTGTTAAATCTTTTTTTATTATTATTATTATTATATTATTATTATTATTATTATATTATATATATATTATTCTGCCCCGTATTATTATTATTATTATTATTATTATTATTATTATTATTATTATTAGCATTATAATTATCATTATCATTATTATCATTATTATTATTATTATTATTTTTATTATTATATTATTATTATTATTATTATTATTATTATTATTATTATTATTATTATTATTATTATTATTATTATTATTAATA
The DNA here is from genome assembly GCA_015478945.1 of Trachelipus rathkii. Classification (NCBI taxonomy): domain Eukaryota; kingdom Metazoa; phylum Arthropoda; class Malacostraca; order Isopoda; family Trachelipodidae; genus Trachelipus; species Trachelipus rathkii. The sequence continues at coordinate 22,173 of JABUQX010118194.1, forward strand.
TTATTATTAATAATCTTTAAAACAACCATAATTTGTTAATTTTTATTTCATAATTATGAACGCGATTTCTTCCTTGCAACCCAAAAAAATGAAATAATAAAAGATAATAATACATAATAATAATAATATAAATCAATAATAATAATAATAATATTAATAATAATAAAATAATATAATAATAATAATAATAATAATTAAATAATGAATAATAATAATAATAATAATAATAATAATAAATAATTTAATATAATAATTAATAATAATAGATAATAATGACTATAATAATAATAATATATTAATAATAACTCATAATAATAATACATAATAATATAATAATTAATAATTAATAATAATATAATAATAATAATAATAATAATAATAATGAAGATGATGATAGTAATAATAATAATAATAATAATATTAATAATAATAATAATGAATTAATAATAATAAATACATTAAATAATAATAATACGAATAATAAAATAAAAAATAATAATAATAATAATATAATATATTAATAATGATGCATCAATGATTGTATGTTATAGAAGAAATAGCTGCTAAACAGAACCTAAATGAAATAACCGCTAAACACAATTATAAGAATAATATAGAAAAATAGCTGCTAAACAAGAACCTAAATGAAATAATGGGAAAACTAAAACGTGAAGCTTGTAATACGTTTTTTAATAATTACAGAGAAAAAATAATAATACCAATAATTACTAGAAAAAAATAATAATAATATTAATAATTAAAGATAATAATAATCAATAATAAAATAATAATAATAATAATATAATAATATAATTGAATAATAGCAAGAAAAATAATAATTAATAATAATAATAATAATAATAATAATAATAATAATAATAATTAATAATAATAATAAAAATAATGATAGTGAATAATAATCAATAATAATAATACATAATCATCTAAGCCTATTAAGAAAACTTAATATAATATAATAATAATAATAATAATAAAATAATAATTAATAAATAATAATAATAATTAATAAAATTGAAAAATATTGGGGAATTATCGTTATTTTGAGGTAGAAAATAATTGGTTTAAAAAGAATTTAAAAATTTTGGGAAAATCATTAAAAACGCTAAAAAAAAGTTGAAAGAAAAGTGAAAAAATTTTTAAAATTGAAAATAATGATAAAAAAGTGAAGATCAAAAATCAGATTTCAGATTTAGGGAATCTGAAAAAACGTTGAAGAAAATTAAAAAAGGTTAAAAATATGATAAAGTTGAAAAGGTCAAAAAAAGGAGAAAACATAAAAATATAGAAAAAAAAGATGATAAAAAAGTTGAAAATATAAAAAATGGGAAAAACGTGAAGAAAGAGAAGAAGCATAATAAAGGTGAGAAAAGTTGAAAAATACATAATACACAGAAATAAATAATGAATCAAATATGAAATTGATATAAAAACTAATAAAGAACATAACTACCATCATTACCGTTCATTTCACAAGAATTGATTAAAATTTACACGACACTTCCATAGAATCTGTAACCCTTCTGTGAGAGATATGGGGGCAGGGGGAGTTTTCATGGAATCTATAACCCTACAGGGGAAGAGGTGGGAACGGGGGAGTTGGTATTGCCGAGGCATTAATCCTATCACTCCGAAAGTAGCAACAACTGATAGTATCTGTTGGATACTGCTTAAGTAAATAGAAATAGTTATCTTTATTAATTTTATTAATAGTATTAATAGTAACCATGTTAATTCATGTATGAATTGTAGCAATAATTACTAGCAATTATTATTATTATTATTATTATTATTATTATTATTATTATTATTATAATATTATTATTATTATTATTATTATATTATTATTGTTATTATTATTATTATTATTATTATTATTATTATTATTATTATTATTATTATTATTATTATTATTATTATTATTATTATTATTATTATTATTATTATTATTATTATTATTATTATTATTATTATTATTATTTATTTTTTATTTATTATTATTTTTATTATTATCTATTATTATTTCTAAAATCAATATTCACATTTATTTTAATGTATGATTTTGATGCTTTTTCAAGCCTCCTAATAATATTAGAAAATAGTTTATCATCATGAAATAAAACCACAGCCGTCCATAAAAGAAGACATTCTGAAAGAAAGTTACTTTATCATATGTACCGACCGAAAACACCTTTCCAACTTCAATGGAATTAAAAACATATATTCAAAGAAAAACTGGACGTCATCTACTGGGATTACCTTTAGGACCAACTTCGCAGATTTCGTACATGTCATCCGTACATAAAACAAAACAAAAAAACTTTTTAAGTGAAGAATCGCCCCATCAATCGCTTTCCTTTTACCATTCGATTACGTCAGACGACACCTTTGTAATATTTAAAGATCCAAACATATTCAAGAATTCAAAAATCCAAATTAGAAGATCTCCAGTGGTTCAAAATGTTGACTTTTCGACAGAAACAAAAATACTTACATTAATTCTTAGATGTTTATATTAATAAATTAAAGAGATGGAAAAAATTGATTTAAGCTTTACGTTAAATCTACAGATAAAGAAACATACTTGAATTTCGGACTCTTTCACTCCTCCTAAATTACAAAAAATTGCTACCGATAAATGACTTTAGTTCATCTGAGCATTTAAAGATATTCGATCTGACTGGACCCTGTTTATGATAAAGAAAATTAAAAGAATAACACAGAGTCTAATAAACAATAACTCCCCCAGTATATTATCGAGAAAACTATAAAGAACACTTTAATAAATTTACTTTACCAGATACCCTTGAAAGGAAAAGCGAAAAATCGATAAGTCGATTATATTATAAAAAACTGGAAAATATCAGTCAGAAGAAGAGGAAGAAGAACAAATTAAAAATCAAATTTTAAAAAGGCCATATTAAAGCAAAAGACGGAAGAAGACTTATATTAAGAGTCGTACGTATAAGCCATTGAAACTTGAGCTTCCGTGGCTTCTCTACTCGTGAAGCGCTTTCGGATGGTGGGGAGTAGTAACGTTGTGTACCGATTTCAATTGTTTCTGAAAGTGATGTACACAGCCTCTTTATATGGCCACTGACAACAACGAATACCCTCTACAACATGAGAATTGTGCTCAACAAAGAGTATAACCCGGAGCAAAATATTTCAACATTTTAAAGAACGAACACCACAAAAATGCCCGATTAATGCAGCATGAAAAAGGGGCTTCTCCATCATGAACAAAAAAATGATTTTTATGAATTGAGACTAGGGGAATCCGTTGCTCTTAAGGAAACAATAACCAAAGATAAACATAAATTATAACGAAATGTCCAATCTTTGTTGAACATCTGTTAAATGAACAAAAAAAAGTCAATGCTCAAGTTAACTTTATCAACTTATTAATTAATAATTTTATTTATATTTTTGTTATTAGTACTACTTCAATTTTATTTTGTCAAAATTTGTTTAAAATATATAAAATTAAAATACTATTTGCCCCTTAAAAATGTCCGAAGTGTACCGGACGAAAGCTGGCTTTAACATATAAAATCTATTGTCTTTATTTTATTCAAGAATAATTTTAAAGAAAATTCTTCTGTTGAAAGAATTACTTTCAGCAGCTGAAAAAGACATCAAAAATCACACATGTATTATAAATATTATTATTTATTATTACATTATTTTATCTTTATTATCTATTTATTATTCACTATTGATTATTATTATTAGTATTATTATTATTATTATTATTATTATTCCATTATTATTATTATTATCTCGTACAATTTATATATGCCTACAGTAGAATGAGAAAAGTAGCTCTAACGCTTATTTAGTAGTGATAATATTTACTAATAGTAACCTTTTTAAGGCTCATTAAGGGCGTTTAAAAGCGTGTTTGGGCGTTATACATGCTTAAACTTAACACGCAATTATTTAAAATAAAAATAACGCATAAAATAATGGTGTATTTTCACATGGAATTAAACAAATCAAACATTTGAGATAAGCAGGCCAAAATAAACCCGCGCTCTTGCATATACAAGCGTTTTATACATATAATAAAACCGCGCGCGTTGTCTGACGCTTATATTAAAAATCAAAGTTTGTGGAAAGCCAATTTAAACGCCTGCGTTTTCTAACGCCTCACTAACTTCAGCTGATGTAGATCAATGAGAGTAGTACATTGTTTCAAGTCCGTACAAGTTAGAGCGTCTAAAGGGACTTACCAACCCAAATCCACCGGCAATACTTACTTCGTCCGTCAAACGCGCCGTGTTTTTGACGTCGCGCTTTAAGCACCGCGTTTTTGGCGTCGCGCTTTAAGCGCCGGTGTTTTTAAAAGCTGCCCTGAAGAGCCCCAGGTTTTAAGCGCCTAAAGAAGAGGTCATAAAACGCATTAAATTTTTAAGAGTATAGTTTAATAGTAGAAATGCAATCATAACAATTAATGCATTGATTGTGGCAATAATTATAGTCTGTGGCGCAGGATTAACACGAAAACTTTGTGGCAAATCTAATAATAATAATAATCAAATAATAATAATAATAATAATAATCAAAAAAAGTCGTTCAATTAAAAATAATCATAGAATAAATAAAAACGCAAGAATAATAATAATTATAATTATAAAAATAATATAATAATAATAATAATAATAACAAAATTTTCAATAGCAGCAAAAGCATATAAGATAACGGTTGCCGGTTTCGGAAAATTCATATTACACACTACATTACGAATCTTATGTATTATATCGACTTCATATCACATTCTTAATGTCTGCTCTCCCCTCATCCCACCCAAATTCGTTCTTACAGTAGCGCCACTGACTATAAGTAATTTAACATATGTTTTAATCTTAACTATTTTCTATCATTTCTCTCTCTTCAACTGTGTCAAGCCAATGTCTTCCTGCAGATGCCTTCTAGATGATGAAGAAATCAACATACAACTGTCATCTCACTGCCCTATCGGCTCATGCCAAATGATATGCCGTAAGTACTTTCATGAATTGTTCTGCCTCATCTGTTACGTGAGCGTCATCGAATTGTGGTATGAGCGCATACCCATTGATTGAACCAGATAGTGTGGGCATCGCCTATCAACATACTTCCCTAGTTCAAGAGTATGGGACATGTCAGGAGATAGCTTGAAGTGCATTTCTGTGTTGCAGTTAATGAATACCACTTATATATTTATATATAATCCTACGTACTGAACTATATACGTTTACATATACCAGACATTATACTCTAGTATTTATAATTATCTATAGTATACTATATATATAATATTATATAATAACCTACTATATCATAATCTCTGCTACCGTCATATTATACTACCACCACGAATCGGCTCTCGCGCAGCCAATAGTACGTATATCATCAATCATATACTATAACTCACATATATAGACTTCATATATACTAATACTTCTACGTAGCTCTTATACCTTAAATACTAATACTATATTATATTATATCATATATAATCTAAATACTGCGATATAGTCTATGATATAATATACTAAAGCAGTTGATACTAATACTAGCTTACTTACATATATCTTATATTTCGTACCTATATTATACTATCTACTAGTATTAATATGGACCTGAATGGCTCTGCCACTATACACCTACTATTTATATACCTCTTATACTACTATATATAGTATAATTATATATTCAGTATATATACTATATATATCATACTATATATATATATATATATAAATTTCAATAATGCTATATATATTTTTTACGTTCTATATTATATTATTCATACCATATAATATAACAAAAAAAAAAAAACTTTAATAAATTAAACTATTATTATTACTCTATTGTATATTTTCTTGTAATAATTATTATAGATTAATATGAAATCACTTATATATATACTATACCTTATGTCTATAATACTACATAATTATATACACTATGATATTAATATACTATACCTATATAATCGAAGACATTTTTTATAACAATAAGAATATTTGCTCCTCCTTATTAGACTCAAAAAAAACGGTACGAAAATAGAATACAAAAAAAACAAGTCCCCATTCTAACGCAAAACTTCCCCAAAAGAGACTCAAAAGAAAAAACTCAAGTATGTTTCATTTAAGTGATTCTTATTAATAGAAATTCTAAAAATAAACTTTACAATAACCTTTTAAAATTTAGGAATTACCTTTACATTATTCATTATTATCTTATCTTTATTATTAATATTGTCATTATATTATTGATTTATTTATATCATGACTTATACTTCATTATTATATTAATTATCTGATTTATCCTATTGATTTATATTATTATATCTTAGAAAAGCATGCTTTTAAGAAATATACTAAGTTTGCTATGAAGTTATTACGACGAAGTTTGGAGACTAAACCAATTCATGGTTTGCAAATCACTACACAATATATAAAAACTGACGACGCTAAAGCATTTGAAAACTTGCGAGCATGTCACCAAGTCCGTGAGAGAATTGAAATAGGAAAATTGACTAGACATGTTCATGCTTAACTAAAGATGAGGCAACCAATAGACGAGGAAAAGATCATAATCATATTCAATTGCATCTTAACAGTAGAAGATTAAGGAGAATAGAAGAAGGAAACATGTTAACAAACATGTCAATTGTCTTGAACTGGACAGATGGAGGAGCAAATAGACAGAATGGGAAAATGTCAAACATGTAACCCACTATGTATCTGCTGCAAACATTTAGATTGATCTTAACTTGGTAAGGATGTAGTTTAAAAAGAAGGCAAAATGTCACGCATAGTACAACATATCAAGATCGCTTAAATTGGAAGTTCTTGAACAGCATTTTCCATTTAACTAAATTTTACTCTGATTTACATGTAGCCACCTGTATAAAAATGCCGCCAACCAATTCTTATATGTCTACCGATATACTCTTCTGGACCCTCTTGGCTTCTTTCTGCCTTTTCTAGGGCATTTCGGGTCGAACCTCATCCACATCAGTCAATTGTGGTGCACACAGACTTATTCCGTAACCTTTCTTTATCTGGAATCTATTGTTTTATCTTCCTTGGATAATTCCTAGTCTGATCAATTATCGAGCCCTTGTTCAACTCGATCGCAGCTGTTTTGACATCAATGCTGCCTCCCTTATCATTAAAAAGTGAAATCTTCTCAGTGTCTTTCCAAAATTCAAATATAATCAATAATAAATACAATACATCATAAATAACTAAATAAAAATCAATAAAAGTCAATATAAATAATAATACCATAATAATTATATCTAATAATAATAATAATAACTTATAATAAATACCTAAATAATAAGTCAATAATAATAATACATAACCTAATAATATAATAATAATATAATCAATCACAACAAATCTTAATACCATCTTCACATAATCATAAAATATAATTTGAATATTTCTGTTGATTAATAAAATATATCAATTTAATTAAATAATAATACATAATAATATAATAATAACATAATATATAATATCATAATTACATTAGATGAATAATTAATCATAATAATCAGATAAACCTATTTTCTTCAAACATTCATATAATTACTATAAGAATAAATAATAATAATAAGTAACTTATAATATAATATAATAATCAATAATAATACCAATAATAATAGATAATAATACTCATTATTTTAGCATTAAGAACCAAAATCAATAAATAGATAACTCAATCCTAATAATAAAAAAAACACGCAATAACACAATCAACAATAACCAACTAGACAATCAACCGACCATAACACGCGCATGAATACATACATCGAACTCATTTACATAATAATCATATAACTAATAATAACTTAATAGATAATATAACTAATAAATAGAAAAATAATCAATTCTAATATGACATTAATAATACATCTTACTGATTTATCCACACTCTTCATTCGCACGCGAAATGACGCGCTTCGTACATTAACGCAACCTCAATGCCACGAGAAACTCTACCCTTATTACCATCTACTACCATTAACATATATGCTGCGTATACAATCAATACAACAGACATTGTCTTCTACTTAAGGTCCTCCAAAGTCCGCATTAGCGTCCTCCTTTGATGAGAGCTCTAGTCTTCCGACCCTGTCAATTTACAGCTCTCACCCTCTGCCTAAAATCTCTTCTGACAACTGTCGATTCACTCTTCAACGATTATGTATTCTTCGTCGGGTAAAACCAGATAATCTTTTGTTATCTTTTTGGCTACTACTTTCAATTAACCTCTTGCACCACTCTTTCTCAACACCAGAACGCGTCTACCCTCCTCGATGAATCTAGACTTCCAATTCATCTCTGCATGGATGCAGAATCGTTTCACCTGCTGTCTTTCATATCATATGCACACCGAAACATTAATAACTCACTAATAGACAACGGAATGTAATATGCTTCTCGAGAGGCTTTCTACTTCTTGCTGAAATTCATCCAGTACATTCTTCCTACCCGTCTCCCTGTTTCTTGCTCGTATAGAAGTCCTCGCCCCGTCGGCTCTACCTCCTTGACCCTCTCTCTCGTCGCTCAGATAGAAGACACACCCAATACCCTTGAGTGTTGTCGCTCTCAATACAACCTTTCTCGGCAATTGTAGAAATAATTGATTGAAATTTTTACCTATGATGATAGTGAAAGTCGTGAACGATATGACATATCAAAATTCATTAATAAAACACAGTAGCAAAGGGTTTCCGATAAAACAGAACACTTAGGAACACCACCAACGCTAAATTAAT
>JABUQX010118196.1:0-12500 GCA_015478945.1 Trachelipus rathkii
TTTACCAAAAAGAAAACCTCGGAATCTCAAAATGAAGACTTTAGTAAAAGCGGAATGGGATTTTATGGAAGTTGAATATGGCATCAAGCGACTGGTCGCCCAAAAGCCACACATAGATGGACTAGTTTCTTGTTCCCAGTAACAATTTCGCAATATTAGCAACTGTTGCAAATACTGGCATTTTACCCCCTTGTTTAATGCTTCAGTAGAAAGAAGCTTTTCAACCATAAGACATTGAAAACCTATTGAGAACTACTATTGGACATAAAGATTATATGAACTTGCCCGCTCTATACACGAAATATTGAACAGTGAAAAATTGAAGATGGTTAGTTATGCTCGGACTGGGTCGGCTCACACTCTAGCGGGCGATTAAAGAACAATTGTAGGCGTTATAATGATTTTTAGTAATGTCATAGTAAATTTGCTAATGTTTTCTTAGAATAAATTTAATACTTAATGTCCTCTGCAAGTTTATATTATAATTATGCTGTATTGATTTTTATAGGTATATTATATATATATATAATATATAATTATAATATATATATAATACTATAATATAATATATATTATAATATAATATATTATACATAGAAAAATATAAGATATTCAAGAAGCTTTTGGTCTATAAGCCATTCCTACAAAATTCCGCAATTGCCCCACTGTATAATATATATATATATATATATATATATACATTATACTATACTATATAGTACTATATATATATAAATATATATATACATATCATATACATATTATTTAGTATAGAGGTTATATCAGCGAAGGAGCCTCTGGCAGCGGGACGATCAGAGTAGCTTACCATCAGAGAGAGCATACTTTAAGATACTGATATAATGATATACATATATAATGAAATATATATACTATTATTATGTATATATAATAAATCATCTAATAGTACTATATAATATATATATATACATAACTACTATACTTATATATATACTATATACTAAATATATCGTACATCATATATATCGTATATAAATCATATATAGTAATATATATAATATATATCACTATCATAATATATATATATATCTATATAAGTATACAATCTAATGTATATATATATTATATATAATAGTAAACCTAGTATATTAGTATAATATACAAAGATATTATATATTTAATATAATATATACTATATATCTATAATATATATATAAATACTATATAGTTATACTTATATTTATAACTATAATACTATAATATAATATATATATATATTAGAATATAAGTATATGATATATATGAATACCATATATGATAATATGAGGGTGCAAAGGCAACTCCGCGTCCCGTCGTTGCCCCCGGCAACGAGGAACCAGAGGTGTCCTCGGCTAAAGGAGATGTGCTAGGAAGGATAGGCCTAGCAAGCCCCTTTTCCGAAATAAACTGCTTGCAGAACTCAAGCGCGAGCTTCGGAAGCCGGACAGAACTTTAGACGACGACTTCGGCGAGATTTACCGAATGATCAGGAAAACACTTTTAGAATTATAGGTGTCCACGAAATATTGGGTACCTTGATGGAGATAACAGAGAGAGATAATGAGTATCATGAAGCGAGAGAAAGATAAATAGTTGGGGATGCGGAGATGAGAGTGAGGGTGTGAGGAGGGTAAAAGAAAATGGGAGAGGATTTGTTCTGTATTAGTGACGTGGGGGTGAAGAAGGAATAAGAAAGCAGGTGTCGGAATTATATAGTCGGACCCAAACGTCACCAGTATACAGAAAAGTAAAATAATAAATTGAGCAGGTTGTGATGTCGCGATTGAAATAGGGCCGAATAAAATATACAATGATACCAGATTGATATGCACCACAACAGGCGGCAACTACAAGGAGGAAAAAACAGATTATGGAATTGATGGAGGAAGAGGTGGGTGTGGAGGAGGGGGAGAGGTGCTTGTTGATGGGAGATTCAACGCTAGAGTAGGCAAGAGAAGAAGATGGAGAGAGGATGAACCAATTGGAGAGGAATACAAGAAACATGGAGGGAGAGGCGTTGATTGATTTTTTCCACATATATGTTTCAAATCTTGTTCAGTTATAGTACGAGAATGGCTGAAAAAAAAAACGATGCATGACTTTTGCTGTGCCTATGGTTTCGCGGGAGCCTACAAACCATACAGATGACTGCTACTTCTGCTTGACTAAACCTATAAAGACAGGACTGTCAATGAAGAAAAAAGAACAGTTGAACATCCAAATCTTCCATCTGCTGTTCGACCTATTCCACATTCAGATAATCTACCAGTTCCTACTCCACCTCAACATTTTGAGCTTGATGTAAAAAAAATGAAAGTGTGAAAGAACAAGAATCCAACAAGCCTTCCACATCCCATGACCAAGATTTTGAGGTAAACGATGATACACCGCACCGACTGAGTCGAGTGGAATTGAGTGATTTCATTCGAGACCTTGACTTGTCAAAGGAGTAGGCAGAACTTTTAGGGTGAAGACTACAGCAATGGAATCTTCTCCAACGTGATGTCCGAGTCTCACAGAACAGAGAACGTAAGAGGGATCTGCTTCCCTTTTTTATAGGAAAAATAATCTGGTTGTTTGCTGCGACGTTAAAGGCTTGATGAAATATTTGATTTCGAACCATGATCCAACTGAATGGAGGCTATTCATAGACTTCTCCTAGCTTAGTTTGAAAACTGTATTACTACACAACGCCAACCGTATTCCTTCTATGGTCATGCAGTTCATATGAATGGAGACTTATGGAAACATGACAGCCCTCCTCGACGCAATCAAATATGGTGAGCACAGGTGTAAATTCTGTGGCGATCTCAAGGTCATCGCTGTACTCTTAGTATTGCAACAGGGGTACGCTAAGTAATGCTGCTTTTTATGTATGTGGGAAAATATTGATAGGAAAGCACATTACATTCAAGGAGGCTGGCCTGCAAGAAATCTTGACTCTAGCTAGAAAAATGTCGTTGCCGAGACTCTCGTGGACCCAAAACATGTTTTTCTTCCACCCCTTCATATAAAGCTGTGTCTCATCAAAACATTTGTCAAAATCATGAACCAGGAAAGAGACGCCTTTAAGTACTTACAAGAAAAATTTTCTAGGTTGAGTGATGCAGAGGTTAAGAAAGGTATTTTTGTTGGGTCACAAATTCGACAACTTGTTAAGGATCCAGAGTTTGACCGATTTTTGCCGGGGAAAGAAAAGGAAGCTTGGGAAGCCTTAAAGATTCCTAGGATTCCTTATGGATTCCTAGGCAACAAAAAGATGATAATTACACTCAGTTGGTGACAGTACTTCTGAAAAAAAATCAGTTCGAATGCAACATGTTCCTTAAAATCCATTTTCTAAACTCCCACCTAAGCTTTTTCCCTCCTAGTTGTAGAGCTGTCAGTGATAAACACGTAGAAAGTTTCCAATCAGGATATTTCTGTAATGTAACAAAGATATCAGGGCCGTTGGAATGAAGCTATGCTTGCGGATTACTGCTAGTCTATGTGTAGGGATTTTCCGGAACTCACTTACTAGAGCCAAGCAAAAAGAAAACGATCTCATGAAGCCGTTACATTCACACCGAACTATCTGACAGATATTCATCCATCAATTTAGAACTCTTAGAATGTGACTTTCATTAACAATATTTAAAATGCACTTTCAATGTTGTTGGCTTATGTAATTAAAATGTATAGTTTTCTCTTAAAATAACATATTTCCACCTATTGTATATCACAGAAGCTAAAGCTAATAAAGATTTTTCTTTGTCATATTCGTTTTTCTTACCCCAAAATAAGTAAGATTACACTAATGAAGTTAAGGAAACATTCCAAAAACCTTTTTTTGTTGCCCAGTGATTATAGAAAACAGGCTCCGAACCTTTCACCTGTGTCTCAAATATATATATATATATATATATATATATATATATATATATATATATATATATATAATAATAACCTTATATTATAATATATATATAACTAAATACTTCTTATATATATATATATATATATATATATATATATAATATATTTACTCATATATATATATATATATATATATATATATATATATATATATATATATATATATATATATATATATATATATATATATATATATATATAAACATAAAGCTAACAGCAATAATAACATATATAATGGGAAATACTGCTCAACATATATATATATATATATATATATATACTCTATATATGCTCATATATATATATATATATATATATATAACTATATATAATATATATATATATATATATATATACATTAATTAAAGCCATAAATGTAATATGAACACTTGATAGATTATAATATTTCCATAAACTTAAAATTCTCGTTTCAAACGCTGATTAAAAATAGGCCCTTAAAAATTTAATTAGAAAACCAATATGAAAGGAAGGCAAAAAATTTAGGTATATATTTTTTTTTTAATTATTATAATTATGTAGAAATTTCATAGTAATTTTATAACATTTCTATTTTGATATTTAAATCATTTATTGTATATTTTAATTTGTCTTAAATTGTGTTAATTATTTTTATTCAACTGAGATAAATTATTTGATTTAATGGGTTCACACCCTAACTTGATATCACCCTTTATTTTTATTTATTTATTTATTATTTATTAATTTCTTTTTTGTTCCTATAGCGGATATTATTTGCATATGAAAGAAGAATAGACTAAGTTATATAATCATGGTCATTTTTGATGTTATAATTTTTTACAAATATAACTATAAATCACAATATGAATTTTAGTGATATTTTTATCAGACAAAATTGATAAACTTCTTGTTGGATCGGACTTTGCTGCAATGATAGTTATTTTTAATTTAATAATGTATTTTATCACGTGTTCTAGCTTACTCATGGGTTTTAATGTCTCTCTTGTTTTGTTTACAATTTTATGGAATTCATGAAAATAAATTGCTTAGGAAGCTAATTGACTCAGATATGTCGGTGAAATATTTTGATGCTTGACAATGATGCTTATATTGTTGAGATTTTGGTTACACTTAATAAGGACCTCCCTTTCATTAAGTATATCTATGAAATAAAAAAAGAAAACGAGCTTACTTTTCTTGATGCTTTTTCAAATGTTTCTTCCAAAATTCATCAAAGATCAGCTCACACCATATGCTCAAGCGTTTTTTGAACGTACCAATAAAACAAAAGGTCAGTCTCACCTGGTCTTTTCATACGTGATATAGTATTTGTTATCCCCAATATTTAGATTCTGAAATAGATTGGCTCATTATAATACTCCCAAATTTGGGTCGCATAAAAATGTTTATTGATAAAAAATTAGCATATTTAAAAGTACTTCCTTTTATGGATTTGAAAGAGGTAAAATGAACTTTGTCACAGGTAAAATACTGAATTTTCTCTGCATGTGATGAAGTTAGCTCCACAACAAGGTTATTCGTTTCACAAAAAATCAATTTTAGAATGTCTAGCAATCTTTGAAAGAGTTTTTTGATGAGTCTGAGAATCAGGAGTCACGAATTATTAATTCAATCACTTGCAGAAATGGTGAGAGTGAACACATTAGTGAATCAATTTATATGAAGAGACTCTTTCCCAGCATTTGTTTAAACATTAAACTACTTTAAGTCTCCTCATTAACGATCTTGATGACACAATTCTTTGGGTGCGAAATGCTCCAGTTTAAGCAAAGAACTAGCGGGATCTTTTTTCTAAACAATGTTAAGTATTTTAGTATTTATAAATCTTCATTTAAATTGGACAATTTAAGAAATAATATTTTACTAAAAATACCAAGATGTAGAAACCCATTAGAGAATATTCTGCCATCTTGAAGTGAATAGACACACTTACTATTGTTATTATTATTATTATTATTATTATTATTATTATTATTATTATTATTATTATTATTATTATTATTATTATTATTATTATTATTATTATTATTATTATTATTTATAAGTTTATTTTATTATTATTATATTAAAAACGCAATTATAAAGTTATTCTTATCTCCTAATCTTTCTTATATTATTATTATTATTATTATTATTATTATTATTATTTTATTATTATTTTATTATTATTATTATTATTTTATTATTATTATTATTATTATATTATTATTATTATTATTATTATTATTATTATTATTATTATTATTATATTATATTATTATTATTAATTATTATTATTATTATTATTATTATTATTATTATTATTATTATTGTGTGGGTTAGTTATTCTTTGGGACATTATTATTAATTTGCATTTTGCTTTCTTTTCATAATATATATATCATATATAAATATATATATATATATATTATATATAGTATATATATATATATATATATATATATATAATATATATATATATAATATATATTATAATATAAATAATAGTATGTTTACTGTATATTATATAAAAATATATATATATATATATATATATTATATATATATATATATATATATATATATTATTATATATATTATATATTATATTATATAAAAATATATATAATATATATAATATATATCATATATATATAATATAGTATTGTTATTGCGTCAAAAAAAGAAAGGATCCCATACTTCGTGTGAGGTCTAAAACTGCTGTTGGTTTTCTGAATTAGGATTTATTATTTACTCTACCAATAATACCAACATCTGCTTAAAATATTTCAAAATAGTCAACTCACTCAAGAATAAATGTAATCAATAAACATTTCATTAACCAGTTCAAAAATAACGCACTAAACAGTTCAGGACAAGCAATATAAATTAAATCAATAATTCCAAAATAAAGCACTAGACATTTCAAATAAGCAATAAACATCAAATCTATAATTCAAAAAATGTTCGCTAAAAATATAACTTTACCGGCACGATCGCAGAAATTTATCATAATTAAAATATAGCTTAAACTAATCACTACCAGATACTGTACTATACAAGTTGGTCCTGTTATTACTTTCTGTAGCACAAGAGTATTTTCCGCATAGACCAACGTCCTTCAGAAAAAGAGGCACTCGCTCAGCTCGTCTCACCAGGAACCTTATAACTGTAGCTGTCTATCGGGGAACATCCTGTAACCCCGATCGAGACGCCCGAACATCTGCTGGTCCACCCTGTCGGTTGCAAGTCGTTGAGGTCAACACCCCTGGGTTCTCTCCTTTTCTCCATCTATTGTTCTCCCTTTACGTTCTTAATATCAGTTCCAAATTGGCGCTATATCAGTCCCCACATTTATGCCTACAATAATAACAAAAATAATATAAACTTTAACTTTATTAACACTTTAAAATTAAAAAAAAAACTTCTCTTTCCTTTCTCTATGGAATCCTTAACTAAATAATAAACTTTGGTGTACAGCCACATTACACTTTTCCGTGCATCTTAGTAACTTCTAACCTCTTCCATTTATGCAGTAACAACCTACTGTCTTTCAACTTAATTTGTCCGCACGCAAACTCTTTTTTCCCTTAGTTGGTTCGTTCTTTTTTTTCCCCAATACCATTCTACCACACAACTCCTCCTTAAAGATTGGGACTCAAATCTCTAGAAATGAAAAGTTATTACGCTTCATCTGCACTTTTGATGCTGTAAAGCAGCCTCAGACCTGCCGAAGCCCTTCTTGCCACCAGATGTTATAGGGTCAAAAAGGAAAAGATTCTTTACTTCGTGTGAGAAATAAAACTGATGTTGGTTATCTAAAAATATTTATTATTGCGACAAATATAATTATCAACAATCGCTATCCTCTTATAATATTTCAAAATAGTCAATTCACTCAATCATAAACATAATCAATAAACTCTACATTAACCAGTTGAAAAAACAACGCACTAAACACAGTTCAGGACAAAAAAAAACATTAAATCAATAATGCCAAAATAAAGCACTAGACAATTAAAATAAGCGATAAATATCAAATCAATAATTCAAAAAAATGTTCACCAAAAATATAACTTTATCGGTACGATCGCCGAAACTTACACTAAATAAAATATAACTTAAACTAATCACTACCAGATACTGTACTATGCAAGTTGGTCCTGTAATAACTTTTTGTATGACAAGAGTATTTTCCCCGTAGATCAACGTTCTTCAGGAAAAGAGGCGTCACTGAGCTCGTCTTCCCAGGAATCTTATAACTGTAACTGCCTATCATGGAACATCCTGTAACCCCGATCGAGATACCCGAGCATCGGCTGGTCTCTCCTGTCGGTTGCAAGTCGTTGAAGTCCAGACTCCTGGGCTCTATCCTGTTCTCCGTCTACGTTCTTAATATCAGTAGCCAAATTGACGCTAGACCAGTCCCCACATTTGAGCCCGTCTCTGCGGGATCCTCAACTAAATGATAATGTTCTGTGTACCGCCACATTCCACTTTTTCATCATCTTTAGTAAACTTTAACTACCTTCCATTAATGCGATAACGCATCTACTGTCTTTCAACTTACTTTGTCCCAGGGCCTGCGGGAGCCGGACCGGAGCCAGAGCCGGGAGCGGACCGTGGAGCCGCAAGGGTTGGGTGGAGGCGAGCCCGGAAGCCGGAGCGAAAATTTTTTTGAGGGTCTGGAGCCGGAGGCGGAGTCGGAGGCGAAATCTTTGGGGAGCAGGAGCCGGAGCCGCAGTCAGAGCCGAAATTTCGAGGGACGGGACCGGAGCCGGAGTCGGAGCGCGTAAAAAAACGATTCCTCCGGCTCCGGCACGTACAAAATTAAGTAATTATTTATTTTATCACTACATGTTTTATTTATATATATATAGTATATATATATTATATATAATATATAATATATATATATATATTATATATATATATATTATATTATATATATATATTATATATATATTATATATATATCTTTAATTGAGAAGATCACCTCCAATCCTTAGATAGTTCTATAGTTTGGGACAATGAGTTAAAAGTGTTTTTTTGACTGATTAAGCGGATATATATATATATATATATATATATATATATATATATATATATATATATATATATATATATATATATATAATATATATATAGAATATATATATATAATATATATATATATAATATATATATATATATATATATATATATATATATATATATATATATATATATATATATACATAGATTAGTATATATATATATATTTCTCTTTTTTCAGAAATATGCTTATGTTTATTTATTGTTCAAAACTAAAAAGGTTCTATACTTCTATAGGTTAACTTTAATTAATTAAGTTTATTATCTTTAGAAAAATCATGTAAACCAAATTCGAAAACACCTCATGTACTTGAATATTTTATTCTCTCTGAAAATAAAAGTACCTTACATTTGTCATTATGAAATAGTTAGCACAGTTAATGGAAACAGGTTCAGTTCGAGTTATGATTTAAAGTGTTTACCAAAACCACCAGTTACTCAGGAAGGCCACAATTACTATTACTGGATCCTTTAAATTAATGCGACATTAAAAAGCTCTCATCCAAACATTGCTGGAATTGTTAAAAAGAAAGGTGAAGAAAGCTGTTCAAGATGAAGCCTTATTTTTGAAAAACTCACACTAAAGTGGATATTTCTTTCATTTGTTAAAAACTTTCTGTCGTATGTCAAATGAAAATTCATTAGGTTTTTTGGCAAGAGCTTGGATTTAAAGCCACTATGTGCAAAGACATAGACTTCGAAACTGAAAGTTCCGTTTAGACCGAGTAAAATATCGAAAAACAGTTCTTAGAAGAAGACGGTTAAGCCAAAAAATACCTAAAAAAAAATTGCTCAAGGGCGCTTCTTGCATTTAAAAATGGATGTTGCACATGGGCAAGGCTAAATTATTTTGCTAATTAATATTAGATATGTGGGCGTGAAAAAAAAACAATATTAAAATAAATTTGGCAGTAAGAGATACCAAATCGGCAAACATTTCAGCTAATTATATCGAGAACTTGCTATTGAACTTTTTTAAAAAAACTGAAATAATAAGAGGCAAGTAATTACCTTAGTTACGGATAACGCATAAAACATGATCAGTATGATAAACATATAAAATAAAGGCAATGAGGATGGAACAGGAAGCTGGTAAATGTGATATTGATTTTATTGAATGTCAAAAACGAAGAAGAAATAGTTGTTTTCAGAATGACCTTGATAAAACCATGATAAACTATGTTCCGATGACATTAACCTTTCACACATGAGGTGTGGAGTCATACTTTTATGTTAGCAAGCGCGTGATTGTCTCCGCAATACTCATGCAGTTAATCTTATAAGCAAGGCGAAACAAACAGCAAAAGCAACGCGAATCCCAATATAAATGGAAGGTCTAAAGCGTTAAGCTGGAAAAGTTTCAATCTTAGATCAAGAGATAAGATGGAGAAGTACATGTCTTATTGCTCAAAAGGCTTTTACAACTAAAAGACCAAATTAGTATGATGCTTGCCGGTACTCCTGAACTTTCTCTCTCCGATAGTTAGTGGGGAAAAAATCGAAACACTCAAAAAATATTCAATCAAAGTCTTGACTGCAGAATTTTTTTTTTTTTTTTTTTATAGAGGAATGGATTATCAAATTACATAAATTCAATAGAAAGAAGGAAAAGAATGTTAACTAAAACAACAATATTTTTGGTAGGCCAGTCTTTGTTAGGTCACAGTTCAGTGTCTTTCCTCGAACCGGAAGATTCTGATATTGTGAACTAGGACTTAAGATGAATAATACTCGAACAGAAATCTGGTTCGGAGTCAGATAGTTCAGCAGGTTTCAGGAATCTCCCTTGTGGTATCTTGTTCAGATGAAGAGGTAAAATTTGACCAATTGGAGCATGCAGAAAAGAAAAGCGACTGAAAAAAGACAATCTTCCAGTAAAAGACCTGTTAACCTAAAATCCTCTAGAATATACAAAGTAGAATTCCATAAGGCATAAGATGAAATAATAACAATCAACCGAATCAAAATTAACAGGTAATTTAAAGAGGATTTCCCTACATCCTAAAAATTTTCAAGATACGGCTTACACAATTACAGGCTTTCTCTACCCTAGTCAAAGTGAATATGAGAGCTTATTTCTGCTTTAAAAAGTAATAAAATTGGATCTTAGGAGATCGCTGAAGGAGGATTTTATTTTTAAGAAAATTGTTTTGGAAAAATTTATGGTGCATATGCTAAGGCAGTTCAAAAAGAAATTATTTTAAAATTTTAGAAAGAAAGTGAATTATAATATTTTTTTTAATAAAAAATGTTTTTAATAAATTAAATTACATACGTTCAGGCAGCTCATAGTTCAAAGAGGAAATATTTTAAACTTTAAGGTGAAACTAAAATATAATTTTTTCGTTTTTTAAAAAAAAAATAAAAAAAACTTTTTAGTAAAATTATTATACGTAAATGTTCAGGCAGTTCATCGTTCGAAGAGGAATTGTATTAAAATTTAGGAAGAAAGTGAATTATTCTTTTTTGTATTTCTTAAAATTCTTATTTACTATAAAATATTTTCTACGTTTTTAATTCTAAGTTAATAAAGATGTTAACAAACATTCAATTTCATCAAGCCATAAAAATTTTGTAAAAGAGAATTTTTACAGTTTTTTTTTTTTTACAGTTATCACCACCACTCACGGGCAGAGCCCTATTCGAGGAGGGGGTGTTGCACACCTCAGACATTCATCAACTAACGCAAACTACGCAGATGAGCACAGACGCAGGCTTTAAAGTGAGAGAGATTAAATTCAACAGGAAACAAGAAAGAGGAAGAGGAATTCCACAGAACAGAGGTGGCAGGAAAGAAGGAAGGCACCGCAGAGAACCAGCTAGAGTTACCAATATTCAACGCACAAAACTCATGGCCGCCGACACAGCACCCCTGTGCTAGAGGGCGTCGTAGAGGTTGGTGGCACGCGGAGTGATAAGCTCCCTCGAGCACCCTGCCGCTGCAGGTACTATAGAAAAGAGATAAGGCACCAACATCGCGCCACAAAGATAGAGGTCAAGTGAACTGGAAGTACAGAACAGTTTATAAGCCTTTTTGGCCTTTAACTCGACCTTGTCCAAAAGCCGGGTGAAACCAGAGCCCCCCCAGATTGAGAAGCGTC
This sequence comes from Trachelipus rathkii, assembly GCA_015478945.1. NCBI lineage: Eukaryota > Metazoa > Arthropoda > Malacostraca > Isopoda > Trachelipodidae > Trachelipus > Trachelipus rathkii. The sequence continues at coordinate 12,108 of JABUQX010118196.1, forward strand.
ATTCCATTACAAGGCGGATAAGGCCTTGTATTAGCTGCGAGCAACTGATGAAAAGGAAAAAAAAGTTCGCAGTCCTAAACAGAACTCCCAGTTTCTTTGAGGCACGCCCTAGCAAACAGTATGTAATGTGAGGTTTCCAGGACATTTTTTTTGTTTATGTTAAGGCCAAGGATGTTTATATTGTCAACAGGAGAGACGAGAGAAACCGTCGAAAGAGAAGGAAAGTTAGAAGTTCTTAGAGAGGGAGATTTGAGGAAAGTTGGGTTTTTTAAAGAATTGAATTTACAAGGTTGAGACGACCCCACCCGGAAATTCATCCAGATCAGCGAGAATAGAAATCGGAAAGATTGAGACGAGAGGCAATTCTAAGAGGAAAAAAGAGGGAGCAGAATT